>OFHS01000190.1:13136-48896 GCA_900245855.1 Calvadosia cruxmelitensis
TCTTTAGACAGTAGGCCTATTCACACGAATGTGATTTTCAATAGGGCACTGTATAAATCAAAAGGCTTACAAAGATACAAATGCTAAAATAGGCTACAGTCAAACCTGTATCAGCGGCCACCTATATAGAGCAGCCACCTGTGTATAAAGGCCACTCTTTATAACCCAAAAAGGAGCACATTCCATAGAAATCAACCTGGACAGAAAGGTCACCTGCCTATAAAGGTCATTTTTGTCAGGTCCCAAAGGTGACCATTATGGACAGGTTTCACTGTAATTACAAGCTGTGCAACTCAAGATATGAAGTAAAATCAGTTAGCATGTAGTATAAATTAATCTAATTACCAAATTTAAAATTTTACCTACTGAAAGCATTGGTAGTATTTTACAGGACTAAATTTAAGTTAACTAGAATAATGTAATAACTTATGCAACATTTGTTTAAAAATTTCCTTCCTTGTTATTGTTTTTAAATGTTCTGGTAGAATGTGCCATTCGTTTATTGTACTGTGTTCTGATGTTAGTTTTCCCCAGTTTTTTCTATTCTCAGTGCCTCTTTGGCGTGTCGTGTTACGTGAATTTTGTTCACATCATCTCTGATGCTTGACAACCCTTTTCAGCCACAGAATCACATGTTACTTTCTTTCTTCGATTTCTAAATAATGTGAATTTCATTTGCTCCTTCTATTTAGAACACGAGATCTGACGAAGAAGCTCGCCAGCTTTAAACTCGGATCAGATTCGACATTTTTGGATAGACTAAAGAAGACGTCGTTTCACAAATACCTTGCCACTTACATCGAGTAAGTTATGTCTCGTGTCTGCGGTGTATGTTTATGTAAAATATCCATTCCTTTGGCTTAGCTTGATCTTTGTGCTGCACAGGGATGTGTGATGTAACTAGTTTCTTGAAAAGTTACTTTTCTAGTAACTTTTGTATGAAACTAGTTACGTTGTGCAAAAAAGAACTTGAAACTGTAACTAGTTGTATTTTTTTGCAATGCAACGAGTAACTTTTACAAGTTACTTTCTGAGATTTAATTTTATAGTTTGAGTTACTTTTTCAGTTTTAAAATCAATTTTGGTTGATAATATTTAACTCAAAACATGCTTCCGAGAGCTCAATTTATGCAACATAATTTATAGCAAACAAAAACGATGTGTAATATGCAACAACCAACACAAAATGATCATTTCGACACTTTCTCTGATCTTAAATTTTGAAAAGTAACTTAGCTGTAACTAGTTACTTCTTGTGAACAAGTAACTAGTAACTTTAGAAAGTTACTTTTGAGGATGAGTAGCTTTTGCTTTGTTACTTTTAAAAAGTACTAAGTTACTCAACAGCTATGTTTCTCTGTGATTATAGAGATGAGCTGCAGTACCTCGAAGAAGACTACAGATCTACCCTTGAACGCTTCTACGCGTCCATCAGACATCAGAAGCGAGAAAAAACCCACGGCCAAGGGTATGATCCACTGCGCATGCGTGGGACTCATCCATGCATCGTTAGCTCTGCTCTGTAGACCACCGCTATCTCGTCTTTTAGGTTTTCCGGTATTGACATCCCAGTGCCATTGCAAGAGCTTCAGCGGCGTATACCAGGGCGCAGTCAATCTGGTCTCAAGGAGAACCTTGTCTCGCAGGATGTTGCCGTCAATCTGCTGCAGGAGAACAAGTTGGCCATAAGGCGCTGTGAATTGGTGGGTTGACCAAAGGACGAAATGAATCGCTAATGTGAAGTATTATAATTTGCGATATGTTTCGCCTTCCGGATCCTCATTTTCACGCAGCTTTTACCAGAAACGAGGCAATTGTAGAGCGCCATTTCAGTGTTCGTGTTGTGACCTGTGCAGATGGCGGAGCACGCTTTTCAGTGCTGGTCTGTTGTCGTTCTTACTGGAAAATTTGTAAATGAGGATCCGGCGACGATGGTTTGGAAGTTTACTTCCGGATCCGGACGGCGATTTGGACGGTGAAACACTTGATATAATTTACTTTTGAGCGTCTAAACGAAGACTTATAAGACGACATACGCCCTGCTGTTGTGCTAAAGATCTTCACTAGTTGCTATGATAGCTAATGCCGCTCTAAGGTCATATGTAATGACTATCTTCTACGATGACGATATTGCACGTTCTGGCGGCGGGATTGTAAAATAATTAATTCGTTGCTCAAATTGGCTGCTCTGCGTGAAATCCTCAAAGATCAATCAAATGTACACATGGACGTTTATTGGCCGCAAACAGTACGCATGCGTAGGACTTACTTTCAAGTAGTAAACAGATGTGATATCTATCGCATTTTTCCTGTACAGTGAAACCTGTCTATAACGGTCACCTCTTGAACCTGAGAAAAATTACCTTTATAGGCGAGTGGCCTTTCTGTCCAGCTTGATTTCTATCGAAAGTGTCATTTTGTTCTTATGAAGAATGGTCTTTATACACAGGTGGTTGCTCTATAGAGGTGACCGCTAATGCAGGTTTGACTGTACTGGCGAGCTATTTCGATATGATGCTTTTATACAAATGAAGGTTATACATTGAGTAATCGACTAATCGGGTAATGATGTAGTTTGCTGTTGTTGTTGTTGTTGTTGTTGTTGTTGTTGTTGTTGTAGCCGGCAGATGCCGGATGTGCGTGTAGATTTGGACATCCGAAGGTCGACCGATATATACAGTCCATACGCAGATGTTGAGTCCAAAGCTCGCACGTGATGGTCCAGATCCTCGTAAGAGCCCCAGCCCTGCACCGGGTTGTTATTTTGCAACCACAAGCCGCGACCATCGTTAGGGCATGTCAGACTTAGCTAGGCAAGGCTATAGGTTGCCCATTGCCCAGATCACACCCCGTGAAGGTGTCTGACGTGTGACCCATTTCGCTTCTGTCATTTTTACAGCTGTCGACGCCGTCCAATCTGCCAATGAACGTCTGCAAAATCTTCAAATGCCTTCTCAAGTACTTGGGCGAAGAGCATCTTGACTACGGCGTTGAGATGACACTCCAAGGTAAGACACGACGCGCTCGTGAATGCTTAGCGTCCATTTCACTATACACGCCGCCAATCACTGAAGACCACATGTTGATTGGTTGTTGTATGATTTCTATTGTAGCACTGCCGCCGGTCGAGCCCAAGTCAGAACCAGCGCTGCTGTTTACGAACGTGCTGCATCAGGCCAACGCCATCTTTCATCTGCTTGACAAACACTTCACTGGCTACATTTTACGGCCGGTCGGGTGGGTGACCAATTGATCTATCATTCAGGCACATTCGTTGGCACTGGCAGGTTGTACGATATGCCGGGTGGAAGTCATAAATCTGTTGGACGTATAGTATAATGTACGACAATGCGATATATCTTGTGAGATGCAATGCAACATTGACATTGTTCTCTAAGGGCCTTGTTAACAAATATCCACGCCCTATTGACTGCGAGCTCTCAAGATGTTACCAATTACCTTATATCTGCTCAAAACGTGTGTATTCTTGACGCCGCATACGGCATACTGGCCTGAGAATCTGCGACATTAAGCTCTGCTATATTAATCTCTAGTGCTCTGTATTGTACAAAGATTTGTGTCGCCAATGAACGGTATTGACAAGTGTGTTCCGTTGCAGATCGTCACCAGTCTACAGCGAGTGTGCGCATTGCAAGAAGATGTTGATCGAACAACTCGAACCAAAACTCGATCAAGGAACTGAAAGGTGACGCATGCGTTGCTTTTATCTCTAACCGCCGTTGTGTTTCCAGACAGCGGCCCCCTCACAAGTCACCTCGTATCGCGATGGTCTTGTCATATTGATTTTAATGGCTGATCGTTCCTTCGCAGGCTACTAACAAGCATCATCAACTACTTGAAATTCCTATTAAACAGCGAGCAGAAGAAACTTGATTTCCGGCCGGAGGAGGCTGGGCCGGCTGGACCTGTCAATCAAACCAGTGTAAGTAGATGCTACGCTGCGTGTTTCTGTTTCAAAGGGGGTAATGCCATCAGCTTTCATCATCCTCACTCTACTCGTCGTATCCTGTTCTTCGTCTGCTGTTCGTTGTGATTGGTCTCTGTTGTATCTTTTACACGTCGTCTATTGTTCCTGTCTCATCGTATAATTTCCAATGGACTATTAATTTACTGTTTAAAACCCATTTGATGTTAACATGCTATACAGTATGTCACTTTCCCTTGCTTTATGATGTATGCGCCCGATGAAAAAGAGCCAATGGCTTGCATGGTTCACAATAAATAATGATGATGATGATGCCATGTATTTAGAAGATCACTAGGTTTGGCATCATGGCCATGGAGTGGCAGGGTCGTTGCCTTTCGTTCCCTGCGTGCGGGGTTCACATCCCTGCAGGACCATGTCGCTGCCCTGGCGGCAAGGAGGCTTGAAGTATCACGCAAATGCCATCAATGGGGGAGGGCCACATATCTATCCGTTATAAACTGGGACGTGTTACCTTCAACGTTTGAAAAAGAATAAGAAGAATTTCATATTTTCCATGCAACCTGTGGCAATTTAAACACAAATGAACGACGATCAACATCATCATCATTTATTGTGAACCAAGTAAGCCATTGGCTCTTTTCCATCAGACACATAATTATATCGTAAACTAATTCAAAGCTACACGCTATCTAGGTGTGTTAACAACAATTATAATTTTAAACAGGCAAAATACAGAAAAAAATTATCACAAAAATACAGTCCGTTGGAATTTAACTCACACAATAGAATTGATCATGTTGCTGGGTGTATCTTGTAGATGTTGCTCCTTCCTTTGCAAATGGCCGTCCATGCCTTCAATTTGACTAATGTCGTTTTGTCTTTTGTCTGTTCAGGCCTGCAAAAAATGTTGTCATTACATCAACGATGTCGTTCCCAAATTGAAGCGGTCAATGGACGGCAAGAACCTGGAGGTCGTTCTCACTGAGTTCGGCGTGCGTTTCCAGAAGCAACTATTCGAGCATCTTCACCAATTCACCTTCACCTCAATGGGTAAATAAACAAACAGATTATGTCATAATCATTTGACATACTTCATTCAATATTTTCAACTCAAAATTTTTTTTTACTTGCAACTACAGTAAAAACTTAGCCTTGATAAAATCCATAATTCAAATAAGTGTCATACAGTCAAAACAGGCCTAATCTTAATTACGACTATTAAAATGAAGTGCTACAATATTTACAACATAATTTAATGATTGGCAAGCAACACCCGCTCGGCAGGGTCCCTGCAATATTGGCAGTNATTGGCAGTGTTCCCTCTCTGCGCAGACAAGCTTATCCTCTGAAACAAATAGGAGCGCGATCTTTTTTATTATGACTAATGCGCACAGAAATTCCTTCGCTACTTCACCAAATGTACGGGGGGTTTCCAGTTTCCACTACTATTGGTTGGGCATGGTATTGAGACGCGAAGCCATAATCATCGTGAAAGGTCTCTTTAATTTCATAAGGTATTCATTTCAATAGGAAAGCTTTCACCAATCTCCGTTCACTGCCCGCTCGAGATTCGTTTATCGAATCCGGCTGTTCTCCCACATACAAAAATATGTGTCAAATTATAATTGACATGTGCTATGTGTTACGACGCGCACACGTTTTAGGCCTCGTTTCCAAAGTTATAATGAATGTGCTGTGTCTCGTGCCCAGTCCTCTTAGCTATGGGTAAATCCAAGGCTGGGTGCCTACATAATTTACTTGTCATTGGATCTCAATAGAGCCAGTCGCAATGGGCGACAAGACTGAGAACTTTGATTGGTTTAGTTTCTGTCTCTGTTTCTTGTCTTCTTTTCGTTTCCTTAGAGATCCAGCAAGTCAACCCCTCAATGTTACTGCATTATAAATCAATACAGTCCGCATGCTTGATTCCTCTTTTCGGAACTATCGATGCGGTAACACTATATGAATGCTGGCACAGTTAATTGGATCCCTCTCTATCCGATATTTCAAGATGTCGGCCATCCGATAAAATCACGAATCTTCTTGGATATCCAATTAACCGATGTGTTTCATCTCTAATTGAGTGACCCTGTACAAGAATTAGGCTAAGATTGTCCTATGTTCTGTCAACGTGCTCGCTTTGTTACAGGTGCCATGGTCGCCCTGTGTGACATCAACGAATATCGTCATTGCGTCAAGAAATTCGAGGTAAATGTTCCATTGTTCCTTGATGAGGTCATTTTAAATGCGCATGCCCAGAAGTGAGAAACGTTGCTTGATTTCGTCATCGTGCCAATGCAAGGATTACTTTGTTACGCTTTCAGTTTGCAGATCTCTTTTCCTTGCAANTTCCTTGCAATAATCTTGACTTATGAGTCCATTCAGTTTTGTTTGTAAAGATACCGTACTCACTACAGTCAAACTTGTATTAGCGACCACCTCTATATAGCAGCCACCTGTGTATAAATGCCACGCTTCCTGACCCTAAAATGACACTTTATCTAGAAATCAACCTGGGGAGAAAGGCCGCCTGTCTCGAAGGGTCATTTTCTCATGTGCAAGAGGTGACCGTTGCAGACAGGTTTTAGTGTATTTCGTTTGCGAATAGGATTTGACGTTGGATATTTCTGTCTGACGTACAGTACATGGTAGAATCTGCGCACTCTTCTAATCTCCTTTTCCTTTGACAACATTGTCACTTGAACCTCAGATCATAATTTTGTTCCTAACTTTAAAATCATAATTCCTGATTTCAAGGAATATACCCTCAAATCTAGTGCAAGAATACTTGCGTCCTACTACCTTCGTTTTGAAATGTTACGTTTGCCGTAACATTGAAACCTGTCTATAACGGTCACCTCTTGGACGTGAGAATAATTACCTTTATAGACAGGTGGCCTTTCTGTCCAGGTTGATTTCTATAGAAAATGTCATTTTAGAGTTATGAAGAGTGGCCTTTATACACAGGTGGCTGCTCTATCGAGTTGACCGCTATTACAGGTTTGCCTGTATAAGTCATTAGCCAGATCTGAAGATTGGCATTGTTCTTCATTGTTTTGTCTTAGTGGGTGATATAGGCTTGTAAGGACTGCAGTATTTCCAGACGTATTCTGTAGCATAAGAAAGAACCAGCTGGTGTTGATTCTTTGTTGAGCATGTGTCATGTTTTCGTTCAGGTGCCTCTTCTCGATCGTCTCTACGCTACCATGTTCTCGCTTGTTGATCTACTGGTTGTCATGCCTGAGAATTTGAAAGAAGTCTGTCTCAGCAAGCAATATGTGAGTCATTACAATAAGAATGATTGCTGGAGCTGTGTTTGTTGCGGTTTCTATCAGCAGGTGAATCGTTCGTCACCTGCTTTGTAAATATCGTTGATTTGACGACATCTGCTTGCCGGTCAACTGAGCTTCGTTCGCCAGTAGTGTACATCTGATCATTATGCTTCTTGTCCATTGTATGCACGCTTTTGTCAGACCACATATCCTTGAAGAGGCCGTGTATAAGTTATGCCATATTATTTGGACGCACAACCGATAGCATTGCTGATTTTGTATTTGCCCCGTGTCCCTTGTTGTGCTGAGAAGGAAAATCTAGTTATTTTCTAAATGTAATTGCAATCAATCAACAATTAATGTATCAGTTTGTCGATCGATTCATTTCAAGAAGGTGTCTTAAAATATTGGAGGGGATGTCTCCCGTAACGCTTTCGCGTTTTGAATGATATTTAGCATTCCGGCATGGTATTTGACATAGGTACAAGTCAGCCGCTTGGTCGAATTATAAGCGTCATGGTATGAACGTTTGGCCGTCGTATGAAATGATGTTTTGGCTGCATTTTGCAGGCGGGTATCGACAAAACTGTGCTGCAACAGTTTATTCAACTGAGGGCAGACTACAAGACGGCAAAATTAGCAAGAGTATTTGCAGATGGTGGACTTGTTTGAATGGCTCTATATGAACATTGATTTAATAGACTATGGAAGATTCAGCGATATGAGGTTTTCTTATTTTGTAAATTAATAAATTTAATTGAGTTTTTGTCGTAAATCATTGTAGTTGTAAAACCGAGGACTACCTCTTTCTGATTCGATGTAATTTTGTACAGGATATCTAGAGATGAAACTGAATCTGACTGTTGTTTCTTCTTGCGTTGGTCCCTCTTTCGCTTCGTCATTTTTACGTCCTTTGATTAAAACCAATCACCTAATCTGTTTCCCAATGATTGTTAGCAGCAGGCATCCTAGCAGCCGTGTCTTGTGTGTGCTGCTGAATCGGTTGGGATAACAGAGAGCGCTCAAAATGATTTATTCATGATTGCTTTCTTCGTTGTTTGTGACGTTCCTTGCTTCAGTGTCCGGTCGCCAAAGCAGATGGGTTATGAGACAGCGACTGCAGTTGCATTTCAGCTGGGGAAACGCAAGTGTGCGCGCTCCAAACATGTCTTTTATGGAATTCACTGGCATCTCAACTCGTTCAATATGCTTTTCCTTGTCTTCTTTCATCGCTAACCTTCGTGACGATGATAAACCGGTCGCAACTCCGCCGCCACCGTCTTCCACGCGATGCAACGGACAACCGTTACTAACTGAAGACGAAACGGAAAACCTACGAAAATCGGCGAAATTCATGGATTTCAGACCAAGAAACGACCTCGCGTGTTCGTATTGCCACAATCTTATCAATTTAAACGTGAGAGGACAGGCTGTTCAGCGAGACAGAAGCAACAAGACTGATTTTGACTGGGCAGCCTTCGAAGAACCTCTTCCTCTGTTATTACAACAGACATATTCTATGCTCGAGAAATTCCAAACTGATTTCACAGGAGAAGAGGAAGAATTTCTGCTGCTAACTGAAGAGATTTTCATTGCTCGGTTCCCAGATTGCAAAGACGATTACCATCGAAGGAAGAAGTTCAGTTCTGATAGAGATGAATTTGTCAAAATCTTTCAGAATAGGAGAGGTACGTCCCAACAGAAACATATTGAGCAACGCACCAAGGAAACCGTCAAAATATTATGCACTCCTAATAATACTGCTTAAGTGATACCATTGTTTCTAATTCATTTTGTATGAAATATTAATGTTACATAATTAAGAAAAATACAAACAATCGTTGTAAGTATTGATGCATAGTAATACTCGAAGGATCAGTTAATATATTAAATGAAGAAAATAGAACGAAGTCATAGCTTCATTGCAAGAACGCTGAAAAATGTCCTGAATATTGTGTACTCGAAAAATAATTTGTTTGTTAACTGTTGCGTTATTATTTTGCTACAGGGATGTCTGCTTCGTTACGTCACATAGACTATTGGGGTACTCGGCAGCAGCTGTTGTCTGCTAAGGTCATTGCTGACCACGTCTCACCAACCTACGGCCCGTTGGACCCTGTTTTTGGTGTTCTATTGCATCCAACTTCTGGTGAGTCACCCTTGCTTGGCCTACGTTGTCTTACGGGTGCAGTTGAATACTCCAATCATTACAGTCGTTCTATTATCGATGCATTTTTTAAAGGAATACAATTGATAAGAACATTGAGGCTCAAAACGGCTCAACAAGGACGAGACATGAGCGTACATGCAGTTGAATGTATTTGTGCTACCTCTGGTCCGTAGACAGGGAGAGATGGCGAAGGGATTCATATGTCCGTTGTAGCCAGAGCTCTGCTAGGACCAGGCTAGACAGTGAATACGACGATAGAGAGATAGAGAGAGTTACAGGCGACAGTAGCTACATACGATTTACAAGAACAGGGAGACTAGACTGGAACAGGAAGAGATTAACAATGACGTAAGGCCGCTACTGGCATACCAAATTGAGGTGCTATTCTAATTAAGATAGTAATAAAGACGATGACGACTAGCTTAAAATTGTATATTTTTTCGGCTGCTCCTCAGCACCTGTCTTGCGGACTTAGCTTATAGTACATTCATGCCGCATAATCACCATTGCGCAACACCAGAAGCCCAGGCCACAGCGCTTGTCTGGGTTACAGTACATCAAGCACGCCACCTGTATAGTAGCAGCATAGAGAGGAGATGCCGGTGTTCATAGTCATATGATCGCAGTCGAGTGTCAGAACTCTATGTCGGACTGAGACACAGCGTAGTATTCAGGACAGAAAGATTAATCGAAACAATAAGGCAAGGAAAGATTACAGACAGTCATGGCTTCATACCGTAAGACAAACATGGATAGATTTAAAAACGGTGTAAAAATCACGAAAAGCTTGATTGATTTAAATGGTTTCTAACTACATAGTTTAAATACACAACTGTTTATATTTATTTATCGATATTTCTAATATTTTTCTTGTGGAATTAGCCGAGCGCAGTCCCAATGCCATTTGGTATGCAGTTAACTTCGAAATAAAGTTACTCTAACTGTAACTAGTTACTTTTAAAAGGTAATTTTCACAGTGAATAGAAAAACCTCTATAGAGCAGCCACCTGTGTATGAAGGCCACTCTTCAAATCCCTAAAATAACACTTTCTATAGAAATAAACCTGGACAGAAAGGCCACCTGTCTATAATGTCATTTTTCCCGCGTTCCAAAGGTGACCGTTATAGACAGGTTTTACTTTAGGTGGTTCTATTGACTATGATTTGACGACATTCTGTTTGTTCCAGGTCGGACGGGTCCAGGTGACAGCGGATGGATTCATGATCTACTGTTCGACGGAGATGGTCCCATTGCTTATCACTCTGCCGTCCACGATGCCTTTGGATACCTCCTCGAAGCTCACGGCATCGGCCCAGGCTACGATTACCTCGGGTCTTGGTCCGTTTTCAACTCACGATTGCCGTTGTCTGGACAATTATCTGGCATTAAATTCTGGGAACAAGCACTGTCTACTCAATCGGTCTGCCCTTGTAAACACATCTAGAAATGTAATCAATTAAATATCATTATAAATACAAAAAGTCAAATTTAATAATCACGAAATACACATATTGAATTGATATCGAGTAATTGATTAATCGCACTGTGGGTGCGAAGAAAGAAAATAATTATGCTACGGACAGTTGTTTTTAGAGATTTAAGTTGTAGAGGGACTGTTTCGAGGAAATTCGATGTCATGAAATTCATTCAATATTTCACGGACGAGAAATTGGACAGAGGACATTGCTACTGTAGCGTACCTACATGTAATTATTCATAACCTCTTTCTCGTGTCAGTTAGCCTCTTGTATATTAATCTCTATTGTTTCCATTTCCGTTTGTCACTCTTATCATTCATTCTTCGTTATTATTACACCGTCGTTACACTACCTCTAACATTTCCATTTGTCTGTCGGATACTTCTTTCTCTTGGTATAAATTATACCACTGGAGGCATTGCCACTGGATTGATTGGCTATTGGAATGATAGAAGTGTGACAGTAATTAATACTGCATGTATGGGATGACTATACTATTGTGTGATGTACTCAGTCAACGCAAGACGTTACCATGGTAACATTGTTTGATTCACGGGTTCGTCGTAAAAATGCCTTGCGATTATAACATAATTATATAACTTGGATTCGAAAAGTTATAGCTATGGTTTACTCGTTATTGTATGTTTCCACTGCCGAAGGACAAAGTGTTGGAACTCTCTAGTGTGCAGTATGTTTGTTTACACTAGACACTCTACAAAGCAACTCATGGTGGTTCGTAAAATGAAAGGCGGTCGTGTACCACATGGCCGGTACACGACGAGGTAACGAGGAGATTGTTGTGCATATTAACGAGGATGCGTCTAGCTCAACGGCAGAGCAGTGAACCGGCAATCCAAAGGTCGTGGGTCCGACTCCCACGTCGCGCATTTTTTTCTGTACTTTACTCAATCTCGGTTTCCAACACAAAGTTGGAGGCTTTCGCATTCCATGTCGTATATTTGGTAGACGTGTTGCTGGTTCCACGAAAAGAAGAGATGGAAGAGTTCCAGGAAGTTGAATACATGATTATGGTCATTGGTCCTAGAGCTCAACAGTATGTCTTCAGTGAGAGCTGCTTTACTAAATCTAAATCTTTCTCGCTCCAGCTTCTCTCTGTAATACTTCTACTAGCTATAGACGCCATTGATTAATCATTTCTCCAACTTTCTTGTGGTAGCACGCGACAGTTTGCACTGATTACCTGTCATCCCCAACGCGACACGCCCTTCGCCACCAGGGCAGCAGCATCGTCCACTCTGCAGTTTCTGCTGATATTCGCACCCCACACCAGGATATTAATGATAGCGAGCGATCCTGCCACTCGGTCATGAACACGTTAATAAAACCATACGGCTATTAATCCAAATTAAGGTGGCCTGGTTTCTGATACGCCAACATGGCACTGTATGGTTTTCCATTAGCCCAAAACCGGAAAAGAAGGCCCACGAGAAAGGCTGAAAGCTATACTTTGTACAATAGACTAAGTCACTAAGGCTAATGCTACCTGGCATCGAGAACTTGTCTGAGGAGTTCAGAAACAATACTGTAGTGTATGGCCTTGTGTACTGTAGGCCAAACCAGTGGGGTTTACTTGGAGCGAGGCTGCTGCTGTGGCCTTGGGAGTGAGATGGGCCGTGCCTCTGCCTCGTGGCGTCTCGTTGGCTGTCAGGCGCCATTGGGATTCTGCAGGCGAAGCACAAGGTGAACAAGCGTCGTAATAAACAACACACCAAGCCAGGCCAACACATTCGCTTCATTACCAAACCACAACAGAGATATAGTAGCTACAACAGGCGTACAAGCACAACAAAAGAAACATGGTATGTGTGACTGCGCTTTGCGATTTTGTCCCCTCGCCTTTGCCATTGTGAGTCAAGCGGCTTGTGTTGACACATTGGTTGGCTGTGTGCTGCTCTGTGCCCAGACAGATCGCAAAAGCTAGAGATTTGCAAGTGTTAGCTCTTGAACTTGTTTGTCATTATGCAATAATAAGACGTGCATGGCCACCACATTACTGCAACCATGAGTTTGCTTGTGCGAGATTCTCGAAGACGTGCAATATCGCCACCACTGCCCACACTGGCATAGTTTTTTTTCCGGACGTCCCAAATTTGCTGCTCTGTTGATCTTTTCACATTTATAGCAATCACTGTTTGTAATTTGGTTTTACCGTGTGATTTGTGAATTATGAGTCGCAGCCATCGCAAGCTTTGCTTTTGCTTTAAATTTTTTCGGCTGTGGATTGATGAGCTGCGATTTGTTTGGCCTTGATTTGGCGATTGCACCTGATTCCTGACTTGGGTAGCAAGTGCTGCCAGATCCTCGCAGGATTACAGTCAGAGAGAGCACATTTTTGGCAAAATTCGTCAAATCCAAATTAGAAATGTGGTCAAGTATCCTCTCGAGATTTTAGCAACATAGAGGTGCGGTTTCAGCAGCCGTAATTACAAGTCTTCCGCCCCTTTTATTCTAGAATAATAATTGGTGGCCGAAATTGATGTTTTTGGGAGGCCGGTTTTTAGTGAGGTCCCCCGTGCATCACATTGCAAAATGAACACATTTTTCACTTTCACGACCGAAATACACGCTTAAATTGAAGACAGAATTGCAAAATCATAGGTCTACACTGGACCACAATTCCAACCAAATATTGCGTAATCTCTGTTCAGACATTGAAGTTTGTTGATGTGGTTAAGTCAAAACTTCCCGTACTAACTTTGTTAGCGATTCCGACCTGGGTTCCGACCTCCGCCCCCTTTTCGCTGGTAGTAAATATTCTCAGAAGTCGATATTCAGAGCTCCATACCTCTGTTTCTCGATGTCTCAGTTGAAAAATGTTTTTTGCTAATCGTATTTTCTCATTGAGCTCTATTCACATGTGAAATATTGAATTTGGTGGCAGTTGCACTTTAACTAGTTAACACAAATCATCTGGCCAATTGTAGGTATTCACAGGAAATCCAATCTCATCCACACATTCATAATAGGCAATAGCAGCTGATTGTATAATTTTGTAGATCAGAGCAAAGAAAACTTCACAGTGTTGAAGGAAAGCAGTTTCTTTCCTAGGCCATGAGTGATTGCATAGGAAATATAAATTACTTGCAAACAAGCTCTTGACAATGTTGCACAGTATGTCGATATGAAGTCCACTCTTGAAATTGCAAGCTTTCAACTCGGATTATTGTGCTATCAGTTGTATTTTCCGTTTCTTGGTTTGTTGTTTTGTATGTATGTATGTTTATTCAGGCTAGCATAAGCAAGAAGCGTCTTTTTCAGAAAGCTGAAATTAATATTGAAAGCTGAATTTAAGTTTTAATTGCTTGCTGTTAAAACATTTGCAGGCATTGCGTGTTTGCGTCACAGGAGCTGCTGGACAGATCGCTTATTCGCTACTTCATGCTGTTGCCAAAGGAGATGTGTTTGGAAAGGACCAGGTAAAGAAAGATGAAGATTGAATTTGTCTGTTGTTTTATGACTGAGTATTTTTATCTTTCTTTATTGCAATATTCATTTGATTTCTTTGCCCAACAATTTAATCTCCATGGAGCCGGTTGATCAAATATACTAAATTGTCGTCATTGTCATCTCGGATGGCCGGCACCGGCCGTCATTACGTCATGCATGAAACTTCTCCAACTAGGCCAATGTTCAGTGTAACGTAGAAGCATGTGCATCGAAGAACTTGTTGGCGGTTAAAAGTAGTTTTGCCAACAGTGGTGGAAGTAGCGAACTACAAGTAGTTAGCTACTTGTAGCGAACTACTTTCCTGTGTAGCGAAGTAGTTTTTGACTACATTTTTCAACAAGTAGTTGCAGCTGTAGCGAGCTACTTTTTAACGAAAGAAGTGTAGCTTTAGCGAACTACTTTTTGATTTAGGATAATCGCTTTAGCTACTTTTTCCACATCCATTAGCATCTAGATTTTAAAAATTCCGAGACGGTAGCACAGTGTTTCCTGAAAACGGCTTGATAGTTGACACAATACTGCCCACTATAACTAAAGAATTGGCTTAAAAGTAGCATGATCATGCCAGTGATTGAAGTCTTGTTCGCATAACAAGTCGTATATTTTGTGAATCATGATGGCAAGCCAAAATTCTTGTTTCTGATTGACTTTATAAGAAAATGAAAGTAGTCAGTAGCGAAGTAGTTAGCTACTTTTTGGAGAAGTAGTGAGTAGTTGTAGCTAATTGCATTATTTCTCCTTTAGTTGTAGTTGTAGCGAACTACAAAACTAAAGTAGTCAATCCACCACTGTTTGCCAATGATATTGGCGTTAATCCTCTTGCATATCAATAGTTATACTACGGTCGTTGTTGTACGCCTCTGGCGCTCTGGCGGCCATGATGATTTTGCGATTCCATGGAATGACTGCGACACGGTGCTGTTGGGATGGGGTAGCGGGCTGTTGCATTCTCATTGATGGTTGATACTGGTAAGCCACACCATCGCCGACGCCCGTCCATGCAGTGCTGCTTTGGTCTGCCTGAAATGATAGCTGATATGATAGCTGTTTGCCAAGCTTATCAATAATTATGATTATACTACGGTAAATAATTATACTACATATAATTATACTAAATTTACATCTCTAATAGAAACTCATTATAAAACCTGATAATCTACAAAAGTAAAAGATCAACTAATTAGCATACCAGACAGTACCGTATTGTTTAATTTGTGAAAACCATCCCACAATCACATTGATGCCTTCGTCTGGTTGATCAACAAGTTCAACAATTTTGCAATTTTGATCCTCGAATCATGGACATAATGTCGACTGAGCCTGGCAAATAGCATCTTCTTGGTCAGCGAAGTGTTTGGTAACGGCAGATATGGGCTCTGTACTTTAGGTGTTGTTCGACAAAGTTCTGCAATGTTGAAACGGAACCAGAAAAGTTATTCATGAATATAACGCATAACAAAACATGCATCCATTAAACTGTCTAGTGCAACTGCAGTGTTAGACTGTCTTCTATTCGTGTATTCTTTAAATTTGTGGAAATATTCACAAACAAAGAGGCATATATACATTCAAAATTTATATTACGTTCTAATAAGTTCTTGAATGCATGCTGTGCTACTGTGTCATTTGGCAATGAGTTCCAGTCATTAATTCACAGAAAGTAATGCCGCACAGCCCGCTCATTCGCACATGCTATGGACGTTGATGTAGTAGTATTTGGTAATGCTCTACACCAATAGGAATGCTGATACAATATCTCTTCTCTATCATCCTGCTATTTACAAATATATTCATTCTCATCTGTGCTCATCACGAGAACACACGACTCGTCGCGTGGCTTATGCTCATACAGTTGATATCGAGAGTCACCAATTGGTCTCTCAGCAGAGATACTGTCCAAATTGTGACAGTGGAGATTGTTTAGTGTTTTCTTCTTACTTGTGGCAATACTGTAATAGCATGACGAATGGGCTTGTTTCCTTGACGACGGTTCTCTGGCTGAATTGTCGTACGTTGTCCTGTCTGTAGATTTGAATGATACCCTTGCAGACCATTGCAGTTTGTAACATTGTTCCCTTGCTGTATTCAGAAAATTGTGCTTTCGCTGTTGGACATTGCACCAATGATGCCTGTTCTTGAAGGTGTTGTCATGGAATTGGAAGACTGCTCACTGCCCTTGCTGGAAGGTAACTCCAGGAGCACGTCATCATCTGAATTGTGTTGTTGTGTTGTCTACCGTTCAGGCGGGCTATTTAACAGTAGAGGACACCAATCATCCAGAATATGATAGCTCATGTGGCCAGGGAGGACCTTGCTCCTTAGGCTGTAATCTGTATGAGCGTTTCCATGATTGTTGCTGTAACGCATTAGGTAGCATGCAATTCATCATTGCTCGTGTAAGATTCATCATTTCACCTACTCAGTTACCATTGTCATTTCTTTGGCAGATATAATTGCCACTGCTGACGAGGCAGTAGCCTTCAAGGACATCGATGTTGCTGTGTTGGTTGGGTCGATGCCACGCAAGGAAGGTATGGAGAGAAAAGAGCTGCTGAAGGCCAATGCCAAGATCTTCATCTCGCAAGGCAAAGCGCTCAATGAGCATGCCAAGAAGACAGTCAAAGTGCTGGTGGTAGGCAACCCAGCTAACACCAATTGCCTGATTGCTGCCAATATTGCGCCTGGCATTCCCAATGAGAACTTCTCCTGCCTCACTCGTCTCGATCACAACAGGGCCATTGGGCAGTTGTCGCGACGCCTGCGTGTCCCTCCAGATAGTGTTAGCAACGTGATCATTTGGGGAAACCACTCGTCCACTCAGTACCCTGATCCTCGATTTGCCATTATGAAAACCCCAAGTGGAATGACATCAGCCAAGGATGCAATTTCGGATGACGCCTGGCTGCAAGGGGACTTCATCAAGACAGTACAACAACGCGGCTCTTCGATCATCAAAGCCAGGAAGTTGTCCAGTGCCATGTCAGCAGCCAAGGCCATCTGCGATCACTTGCGAGACTGGATGTTCGGAACAAAGCCGGTAACTAAGCTGATCCGCACTGCCATGATTTATTCTTGCACATTCAATTGCCGTACCTGCTTTTTATTTGCCTCGTTTCAAGACATGTCTCGTTCACACGATGCTGTATCTTTTGTATAGTTATGGGCTGCTATTGTATCCAGTATCATATGAAAGAGATCGCCATTGCCAACACTGTCATTGACTTAAGCAGGGATCACTCCACACTTTCACGCCTATTATTTGATGCCTGTTCTGTTTGTGTCCTTAGGGTGAGTTTGTCAGCATGGGAATAATGTCAGACGGGTCGTACGACGTGCCCAAAGGCCTCATCTACTCCTTTCCTGTCACTATCAAAGACGGCAAAGTAGAAATCGTCCAAGGCCTGACTATCGACGCCTTTTCTCGCCAGAGGATGGATGCCACAGCCAAGGAATTGACGGAAGAAAAAGAAAACATCTCTTTCGCACTGTCGGGATGACTAGCCGATGGCTCACGACTGTAAATGACGGGCAATCGGTGTTGCGTTTATAAACCATCTAGAACTCGCTGCAAGAAACTCTATCATCGCATCGTATTGTTGTCGATTATAGTCCTCTTTCCATCTCTTGTTGCGTGCGGCTGCTACAACCTACGGGTTCGCTACGCATTTCTGCGCACAATAGCAGCACCATCTGCCAGCATCGTTTCAGTATTTATTTCGAATAAATTCAGATCTCGAGACTGCTGCGCGAGTTATGAAAACGGCGGTGTTACTGTACGATATAACGCTAGAATATTAATCCCTTCGGTGAAAACTCGATTCCTTTATATACAATAATGAAAGGATAATGTTGCTGTCTACAACTAAAACATTAAAAAGTTGACGAAAGAACCATTGGATATAGCTCCGTAAAATAAAGTGAATATAATTATAATCAAGAGATGATCTTCCGACTGTCTCTTCGTGGGATGTCACCTACAGTTCCATGGGGGACTGATGTTTCGTCGGCCAGTGCCATCTGTCTAGCTCTAACGATTAAAAGGGTCTTTACTCTGCTTGCGGAAAAGGAGGGGGCAGGCAGGGTATTGCCCCAGCGTCCACCAACATGCAGTCATGAAGCCTTTTATGGCTTTGTACATAATATATTGGTGACTTCAAGTTTTGAGTCTTGGTAAAGAAAATATAAAATATTAGGGCATGACCCCCAATCCAGCTGCGCTGTCCCAAGATCAGCTCTCGTCTGCCCGCTGGCTCACTTGTCCCTCTCGCTCTGTCTCTCCGCGTCGGGTCGTCGCTCTACTAGATAACGATGTCGGCATTCAGCAGTTACAATGGATGTTTGATCAGATGGGTGACGCGAGAGAAAGCGACGAAAGACACGCTGTTTGATGTTTGATGTAGAAGTCATCCCTCGAAAAGACCGTTTGCATTATTGGTTTATCAATCGCATAGAATAGCAGTGATGTGAACTTATGCGTCAGTTGAGGCTGAAGTCAATCTCTCGAGGAATACACCACGAACTAAAATTGTTTGCCACGGCGGCATCGCGGGATGAGCGCAAGAAAGGATGCAACGCCTGAAACGCGATGTGGTCATAGCAAACCTCGACGACCGTTGCTCAGGACTGATCGAGTTATTTCTGGAAGCAGGGATAACAATGCTGTAGCTGACGATCTACAGAGAGAAGTCAGTGGTGAGTTTTCAGCGAGAACCGAGACTTCATCTACAACCGGAAAGAAATTAGTTGAGCAGAACGCGTCTCCGAGGACAAACTTGAAGCGCCAGAAGCGCATTGAACAACAGTCCAGCGAGGAGGGCAAACTCCTTTTACAATCATGCTCTTCGCGTTAAATATTCGTCCTAATACCTACATCAACGGTAGCTTGTGTGGATATCTCATGCAGACTTTTCTTCTATGAATAATGAATTCCGTTGGCAGTCGTAGAGCCTGGTAGTTGCTGATGCGTGTATCCCTGCCATGCGCCATGGCTCATGTAAACAGAGCGACTCACAGCCGCTTCTGGAGAAACATATTGAACAATCAATAGCCAACACCCGAGATCCCTGATGATGTAAGAATGACAGAATCGTTACAGGCTGTGTACCTTCGAGAGGGGAGGAATGAGTAGATGGCTTACGCGAGTCGTTATTCCCGGTATAATCAATTTACGTCGGTTGCATTATGAACAGTATATCTGTTGACTATCACTTGAATTTCAATACTTCATATGTGCTACTGTGACTTTACACTTATAGGTGACACGGGCTGATCATTTGCCTCTAACATCAATATGTCGAGAAATGGACAAGACTTCAGTTTGAATTGAGGTCACGCATGATTACACTGAAAATCAGAGTGAAATAAAGAAAGACTGTCTCCTGTTATTTAATTTGGTCCAACAGAGTCTCTTGATATGCTGTCGAATTTAATATTTTGTTTCCCACACAGCCCAACCTTATGCGAGTATGCTGTCCTTTCCTGAGACATGCAATGATAAATTGTATTAAATTTAAAAGACCGGTTAATTAACTTTCTTGTTGGCCGTTATGACCAAAACCCATGGAAACATATATATCTACTATAATATTGACAAAATATTAGAGTCGTTCGTGTCTATTCCATTGTCCTAGCGTGATCTAAGGGACATTTTACGCCTTTTCACATCGCATACATTTCTTGAATTCTTTCATTACGGCGTAAAATTTTCGTTGTTTTCAACTTCTAACGATGTCTCTAGCTGCAATCATCAAATTTTTCGATACAAATGATTGACTTTGTTGTATTAATAATATCGATGATATTGCTTATCATAAACCTAAACCATACAGTAATGTGATGGAAATCTGATCTCTCTCGCACGTTGTATCCGCATGGTCCCGCCAACGCAGAAGAAAAAGCCTGGTAATGACCATAGCTGATTTCGTAATCGCTCGTCATGTGGCTAACTTCACTGCAGCGCTGAAGTAGCATCGTCTTAACTTTCATTCGTCAGAGAATGTAAACTGGCCAATCAGATCTGGCACGTGAAATATTTATGGCGTTTTGTACAGGTTTTATTCTAAGTTACTGAACTTGCCAGGCGACAAAGCTAAATTCCCTCTCGCGTGGTAAGTTGGAAGCTGTTTTTTGTCTTTACTTGTCGTCGAGGCACTTTTTATACTATTGTATTTGAAGCAGCATGTTTCTTGAGCCACTTGAGTTGCTTGCTTTTCAATTTGGCGGTGTTAGTCACGTCATGCAGCTAGTTCAATTTTCATGTTGTAGTCCTAACATCTAACAACCGCGTACTCTTCATTTCGCTCCTCTTTTCGTTTGCCTATTTCTAATGTGAAATTGCCTGTTTTATTTCAGTTGGATTATCAACCAAACTGTGTAAGCTAAAGTTAAATTTGTTGTATTGGTACAACGCCAAGCAGGTGGATGAGGTCTTTGCCAACAGGTAAAATAACGACAGCTTGAAAAAAGAATTGAATGTATGATGATCATTTTCGTAGGCTATCGTATCATTCGTGTCTGTCTATCTCCGTTGAAGACACTTCGCGTTAACATTTCATGCCCTATTTGTTGTGCTATGACTTAGAGATGTGTGTATCCATCAACTGGCTTTGTTGAAGCTTTTATAGAGGTTGTGTTATGAGGCTGAGCGCTGCTACTGAGTTGACAGAGGCTTGGTTTTTTCTGCTGTATTTTGCCCTGGTCTATTTATTGTTGTGTGCTACAACTCACGTGGTCATTTATTGGCACCGCATCGATTCTTTCTGTTTGCTAATTGGTTGCTACTTGACTCAGCGATAGAAGCTTTAAGGACGTGAATGCTCTTGAAATTTTAATCAACCAGTTGGTGGACTGATTCTTTTCCTTGACCCCATTACCTATTCTCGCCGACAATATGGCTACTGCTGCTAGCTTTGCAATTCCACTAAGCCAATTTCTTTTTTTCAAAACTTTTATAACAGAAATACATTTTATATACTGTGTGCTGGAACGCAACTTGAGGTAGCCCTCTTTGTATTTTAAATTTAAAACACTGCAATATGTCAGATTTTGGGATCAATGAATTCTTTGTCAGAAAAATTTTCTGAAAAGAATTTTGCATGGTTGACATGGGATTATCAGCATGGTTCTCAGATTTGTAGATTGTATTCTCCAGATGTCATATTGCACAGCTGAGCATTTTGGCAATATATTGCTGGTAATTTTGGCAATCATAACATATATTTTGTGCAGCCTAGGCTATAGATGCCATTCTTTTGAGGAGCCTTTGATGTGTGCTAATTTGTGACTCCATACTGTCTTATCAAATTCAGATTGCCTGGGTCCGTCAACAACTGCCAACATTTCCCTTCCGACGTTTCCAGCTTGTGGAGAAGGCCTTGTTGTTTGGCCATATTCAGGTTGCATGGTTGGAAAAAGTAGGACGCTACACCACAGTCAAAATTGCTGTTATCTGTCAAAAGATTCTTCTCACGAGCGTGATAGCAGTATAAAGTTTGGTATAGAAGACAAAACATCACCATGGCGATGGTCAATGTCAACAGAAAGGTCACCGACCAGTTCTACCGATACAAAATGCCTAAACTCATAGCCAAGGTAACTGCTCTTGTATTCATTTATACTTTAAGTAGCACTGTTAACTATTAGCTTGGTTGCAGGGCAAAAGAGTTGACATTAATGTGTGTTTCTTGTTGTTTAGGTTGAAGGCAAAGGCAATGGAATCAAGACAGTCATTGTCAACATGGTTGAAATTGCTAAATCACTGAGCCGTCCCCCGGCCTGTAAGTTGAACATTTATAGATAGATAGATAGATAGATATATTTATTTGATCAATTCAAGTTAAGGTACAATATATAGTTAAGNGCCACTCGTTGCCAGGCACTATCCATGGAGTACTCTGGCAGGTGCCGTCGTGGTCTACAGATGTATTGTTGTGACTTACTGTAGAGCTGGCCATCTCCATTGTACTTTGCAGGTTGTTTACAAGTCTCTATCAATATCTTTTCTAGACCCTACCAAGTTTTTTGGCTGTGAGCTTGGCGCTCAAACTCAGATTGACAAGAAGAACGACCGTTATATTGTCAATGGTGCTCATGACGCTGACAAGCTACAAGAGATACTTGACAGCTTCATTGACAAATTTGTCCTCTGCCCTGAATGCGAGAACCCTGAAACTGAAATTGTAAGTGAAATGTTTCAACTGTCTGTGTAGGCCAAATTCTTCTGGGTTTGCTCATTGTACAGTTTATGCATAAACTTGCTTCATTGGGATTTGCTACTTATCTTTGCAGTCTGTGTTGGTGAAGAAGGAGAAGATCAACCAACGTTGCATTGCCTGTGGCTACAATGGTCAAATCAGCTTGAATCACCGTGTCACAACATTCATTCTGAAAAATCCTCCAACTGATGACAGTGCTACTCCAATGAAAGCGTATGTGCAGTCTCCTAATCATTGCTATTTGCAAGTTATTCTATATTTTTTGATTTCCTTTGAGATTGGTTAATTTACATATTTATGCTTATCATTTTGTTCCCAGCAAAAAAGCCAGAGGCAAGAGCTCAGAAGATCACAGCCCATCCAATGATGACAGCTCAAATCCGTACAATGGTGGCAATGTTTCGGTGGAGTTGAATCGGATGGAATCAAATGTAATTTGAATTGATTGGAATATTTATTTTTGTAATTTGTAACGCACATTTTAAAAAATTCTTCAAGTTGTAATTGATTGAATCTGATCCAACAGAGTTCGTTTGATGACGAGTGGTCAGAAGACACAAGCAAAGAAGCCGTCCAGCGACGAATGGAGTTGCTGACAGAAGGAGTCAAAGGATTGACGTACAATGAGGACTTAGAGAAGAGCCAAGAGAAAAGAGTTAATATATTTTTTGAGTTTGTGAAGGTAAGTGGTGACAACTGGTGAGCTCCGTTGCTATCATGCATCCAAGAACTAGGATTTTTTATGAGTTATAGTAAGTGCCTAATTACCTAGTAGGCACAATAGTCGCGTGCCTACAGCCTTTGCAAAGCAATAGGCCTCGAAAGGTTGGTGAACTTCTTAGCATTAAACTGAAGTTGTAAACATATTATCGGTGATTTTGATGATAATATTTTGTTTCTACTTTCTAGTTAAAGAAACTGTAATTGCAGTCCTCTAGTATTTTCATTGTGCCAAACCCCATGAGCAGTCCTCTAAAAAGGACGCTACTACCACACGAATTAACAGCCTTAGGAGCACCTCAGCACCATTCTCTCTAAATAATGTTGTACAGCTGTACATGCAAATGAGTCTAGGCTGTGATGTCTGTCTGTATTCGCATTTTGGGAACCTTGTGTTGGAGCATACAGGTCTGCATAATAGCATGCAATAGTTACTGGTTAGGAGACCTCTGTTACAAGATTTGCACTGCAGGCCTATTCAATTGTTTCTGCGGTTTGCTTTTGTTGTCACCACATCTTTGTGGTACCGTCACACCTGTATTAGCGGCCACCTCTGTAGAGTAGCACCTGTGTATAAAGGACACTTTTCATAGTCCCAAAATTACAATTTTTATAGAAATCAACCTAGACAGAAAGGCTACCTGTCTATATAGGTCACTTTTCTCAGGTCCCAAAGGTGACCACTATAGACAGGTTTCACTGTATTGTATTTGAGTTGTTTCCATAAAAAATATGGCTGAGGGAATAGCTGCTTCAAGTAGAACATCTGTTGTGTAGTTCAACCCCCCAATCTACAAGGCTTGTTTCCGTGTTTATGACATTTGCAAATTATTATACTTTTACCGCTACTCAATATTTGTAGGCCAGAAGAACTGCGGCAAATGAGCCGTCTTGCTCCGAGAAAGAGATCATAACAGAAGCCGAGAGACTTGATGTTAAAGACAAAGGAGTCCTCGTTATTGCTGAGCTTTTCCTCTCAAGCAACATCTTGATGGAAATCAAGAAACTGAAGACCTTATTAATGCGGGTAATTTTAATTTAATATTTATTTTGAAGACAAAATGTAACCATGCCTTTAGGAACATTGAGTTTGAGACCAAGTTTTTGGCTTTGTTTCAGTTTGTTCATGAGAACCACAAGGCACAGCGTTACCTCCTTGGTGCATTTGAGATGCTGGTTGGCCAATCCTACCCTGACCAGTTGCTACCGAAAGTACCTCACATCTTGAAATTAGTCTATGACCTTGACCTTGTCGAAGAGGAGATCATTCTTCAATGGGCCTCAAAGGTATGACCGAGTCTTGCACCCTATGATGCAGGTGTAAGCAGCAAAGGATATGTTTCGGAGTTATATGTTGCTGCGAAACAAGTCCAGGAAATCAAATCGAACGAACCCTTGGACGTATACAGCTTACTTTCGTTTCTTGAATCCCTAATGTTTTGGAATGTGTCCACAGTCCACCCCTGGTACTCTTATCTATTCCCACGTGTGCCTTGCTAGCGATAATGGCGGATTCTGTGGCCTACTGTTGAAATCAACAATGTTCAATGTGGATTAGGATGTAACAATTGCATTTGTTCTTGCAGATCTCCAAGAAGTATGTTTCAAAGGAGATTGCTGAAAAGATCCATGCCAGAGCCAAGCCGTTCATTGAATGGTTGCGAAATGCCGAAGAAGAGTCAAGCGAGGAAGACGAAGAAGTTGAAGTTGTTTACACAAAAGCAGCTACTGCCAAGATCGTGGAAGAAGCACCAAAGCAACAGGCTGCGGAAGATGATATTGACATTGATGCCATTTAGCAAACACACTCTTACGGGAATGAAAATGCCTTTGTGTTTCCTGTTCAGTTTGCTCTTCCGCTATGTTGACTAATAATGACATCACTGCACTGTTGCAAGAGAATAACGAGAATGATGTTAGTTGTTGCTACACACACTTTGCTTATTTTCTGTTGCTCAATTTTGTTCTATGTCGACTTGTAACAATGTGGTTGCATGGCGCACTTTGCAATATTAGTAGCACACAGTTGAATGTTTTATATTTGGTGAATCACATTATGGTAAAACAAGATTGTTGTTTGGTGAGACAATTTCAATCATGTAGCCATCTGGATCCTTGATGAACGCAATGCCTTTCATTTGACCTGGAAGAGAAACAATCAACAGAATAACAAGAAGAGATAAGAAACATAATAATAAGGAACAGAAAAGATCTGACATGCTATTGGTTTAGCAGGATGGTTCCAATGTTAACAGGCGTTTACGACGAGTGGGTTAGTAAGGAATCGTTCCACGTAAATACCAGTCGTTACAAACACTAGTTGCTACAAAGGCCAGTCGCTGCAAACACTAGTTGCCACAAAGGCCAGTCGTTGCAAACACCAGTCGTTACAAAGGCTAGTCTGGTCGCTTCTGACCGGCTACTGACGGCCAAGCTGACGCCAACCCTGAGCAAAATTTCCTTTGTTAAACCCGACTGCAGCAAGCAAAATTCTTCAGAAACAGCACTGTTTCTTTTGTTCATATTGCATTATTCCACTCTTGCGCCGCGGCAGAGAATAAGAGGTCAGCGGTAATGTTTGGAGGGTGGGTCGTTCATTAGAAGTCGTAGGATCAACATCCGGAAGTACGAAAATTGAAGGTATGAAGGTCGATGTTTCGAAAATTGAAGGTGTGACAGTCGATCTTCCGAAAACGCCTTCGCGTTATAACCTTGAGCGTGAAACAGTCGTTCATTAGAACAGACGTCAAGACGTCGCGAGCCTCAGAGGTCGTATGTACGAAATTCAATCAAAAGTCAAGAGATTTAAAATTGGTACACGATTCTATCCCAGAGGAACATATAGAAGTAAAATGGATATCAAAGTAATTTCTAAACAAAGCGTTGAGCATGTAAGTCATTCATTAGAAAAAACGTCAAGACGTCGCGAGCATCAACTATCAAGTGCGGCATGTACTGTAAGAACTTCGTTAAAAGTCAAGAGATTTGGAAATCTTCCTTGTTTCTATTCCTGAAGAACTTTTAGGCTGTTCAATCGCAGTAATCGTAAGGGAATATCAATGTCGTTTCAAAAATTAACGTAACAGAATCGTGGAGATGTTGAATCTTTGCCGTGGAATCTAGTTTTTGATCAGAGATTGAAAATCGTCAATGGCGTAGGAAGGATACTAAAATCGATGGATGCCGTATCCTTACGTCATAACTCAAAGGAAAGTAAGATGTCCATTGCCGCGTTTGCGACTGTTTTGTTTATACTTTTACTGCGAATGCAACAAATTGATTAGCACAGAACATACTTGAGCATTTGATAAGGTAATACTGATTTGAAATTTCGGGACATAAATTCTGGTAATTAATTTTCCGATTTGAAAGTAATGAGATACGGAATATAGATGTCATTAGATGGTGTTTGTGATGCATTGAATTAATACTTTGCGATCACGCATTGAGTCCACGGGAATTACAAGCAGTCTTTAATTAATGGAGCTACAGTGAAACCTGTCTATAACGGCCACCTCTGCTACCAGAGAAAAATGACCTTTATAGACAGGTGGCCTTTCTGACCAGGTTGATTTCTACAGAAAGTATCGCTTTGGGGCTATGAAGAGTGGCCTTTATACAGAGGTGGCTGCTCTGTAGAGGTGGTCGTTAATACAGGTTTGATTGTATGTGAAAAGTTCAGTGGAAGATGATAATGGAAATGGGTCACGTCAAGGCACTTTGAAGTTTGCGTGCATGAGAATATAACCAGTATCAAAACTACAAGATATGACTCGACAGCCTTAGGAGCAAATGATTCAAAATCATATAGAGGTGCGAGCACGACTAAAAGCTACAATACTAAGCAAGTGTAATCAAATTTTGTGTTTATTCTCAAATTATTTTATTTAAATACAATTATAAATTATATACACTAATCCTAGCAATTATTCAACTTTGGCAAATGTGCCGCGTCCAGAGCAAAATGCAAAATACGAACAAGGAACTTGTAATAAAACGGACTTAAAAGGAATTATTTAGTAGTATATTTTAGTAAGGTCATAAAACGCATTGTAAAGCTTACGATTAGAATGCTTGATTTATGACCGATTGAAAATTAACTTGTTACTGTTATATCCCCAAAGATATCTGTATGAGTCATCAAACAATGTGTATGCTTTAAAACAAGAAGATGTTTGTCTCCAAGACTCTCGTCACCTCTGGCCTTACCATTGCTTACGATTGACCGCATACAAATTAGTCACGTGGGGGTTTTAACTCATCAGCCCAAGAAGAGTTTGGCCTTGGTGCTAATCTGATGGGAGGTTTGTGGCATGCGTTGGACTTCCCTCGCATGAGAGCCCTGTCACAACCCAACCTCGTTATCCAACGTGCTTGGAGAGGAGGGACAGGGAAAGCAGGAACATCTCATCCAAATACAACTCAAGCATGACATCATATGGTTTTCTGACGGCAGATAGAAGTCATGTAGAGATGCGGTTAATATTCGCACAAATAATCTTACTTCTTTTTGGCTACAGATTAGCTAGACTAAGTACTGGGATGAGTTCACGAGCATTGCGGCTGGTGTTCTGATGTAGCCGACGTATGCGTAGCTGGTCCACCGTGCTAACGCTTGAATGATGTGGTCTGGAACGCCAATGCGGGCTGCTACTGCAGCTGCCCCGATACGGAAACTGTGGCTCGAGAAATTTTCCTGGAACCCTGCGCGGATCATTATGGACTTGAGCCAGTTGGACAAGCGAATACGGGACAAAGGGACGCCATCTTTTGAATGAAATAGTGGTCCAGCTGCCCCGCCTCTTTGATGCAGATATGCCAACATAGCAGTGATGGCCCAAAGAGGTAGAGCATCCCGACCTATGTATACGAAGCAGCCTTTTCTAAACGGGTCAGTCTTTGAGGCCTTGATGCGAACCCGCATGCACGTAGGAGCGCGCCGAGTGTCGAACGACAAATCAACTACTTGCAGGTGTATGTGGGCGTCGAAGTGTGCAAGGTTGGGCACTGTAAATTCGGCCGCTCGTAGAAACCCGAAGTAAGCCAGGGTGCACGCGGCCCATAGCATTGTGTGATCAAACACAGTTAAATCGAGCGCGTTTCGTATGACGAGCATCAAGGAGTCTGTTAACCGCTAGACGCGTGGACGTTGGTGCGCTTTGGGTGCGCTTGATGCCGCAGACGACACGCTGCAGCCGAAGGGAACCGTTTACCGGGTCTGCATGGCCGTGCTCGATGTGCAGGGAACGGATGGCTGATAGATATACTTTGATTGTTTGGTACTTCAGCGATGGTGCCAGATACGATACAAACAGACATAGCGCCTGTTCTGAGGCAGGGAAGGGTGGCAGACATCCCATGTGTTCACAGAACGCGATGAAACGATGTTGGGCGGATGCGTACAAGCGTCTGGTAGACGGCGCCAGCCCAACCAATAGTAACTGCCGATATCTCTGCTCTAGTTGAGGCCGGGTAACTCGTCCAGCAGCTGAGGAACCACTACTGTCGGTCGCTGTTGCGCATTTTTTTTCCACAAGCCATGGAGAGCATCCCTGGCAATGGAGAGCATCCGTTGGCCTCAGCCTCATGTGGCCTCATCAACAACAGAAGTCTTTGCGGGTCATATATTCATAGCTCTCGATGCCTTTGGATTCGACGGTTTGCGGACAGAATGAAAGTGGCAGATCATGCAAAGATCCACACAAGCGCGTTCGGGGCAGTGATGTGTCAATTTATTGCTAGTGGCAGCGCGTTCGGGGCAGCTTTCCGGAATTCCTGCCAACGACAGTGAGACAAAGCATCAGCAATCGAATTTGACGCTCCTGCGATATGCTTGGCTGAGAATGAAAAATTACAATGCGCTGCCACTAGCAATAAATTGCGGAGTAAGTGCATGATATCTTGAGTCTTAGATGTTCGACGGCTGAGCACATGTACCACGGCCTCGTTGTCGCAATGGCACACAATATGCTGCCTCGACCACATGAAACCCCACACGTTAGCAGCCACAGCGATGGAGAAGAAGAGTTCCTTGTAGGCAATCGATTTGCATGCCTGGGCCACCGCCCAGACCCTGCAGAACCAATGATGGTTGTGGAATGCTCCGCAGCCGATCGATCCGAATGCGTCCGACATGATTGTAGTATCCGTTGATACTATTACACAGAGAACAGCCTCGTATTCGCAAGGAACTCATCATCTTCGCCGTTCCAAGTTCGTTGCTAGGCGACATTCGACGGAAGGCAGACGTGGCATTGATGGTAGTATCCGTTGATACCATTACTCGGAGAACAGCCTCGTATTTGCAAGGAACTCATCATCTTTGCCGTGCCAAGTTCGTTGCTAGGCGACACTCGACGGAAGGCAGACGTGGCATTGATTGTAGTATCCGTTGATACTATTACTTGGAGAACAGCCTCGTATTCGCAAGGAACTCATCATCTTAAAATATATCATCAATTTAAAATAGAAACAGTTCTTCACATGATATTGAGTGTTTCAGTGCTGCGCTGTTGTAAAAAAAATAACAAAGAGCTAAATAGTGACTTGTTTATTTCTGAATTAGAATACAGTAGTTCATACTCCCAACCCTAATAAAACCTAGAGGAGACCCTTCTCTGGCATAATCAAGTAGGCTGAAACTATTTTATTCAATTCAATGCATCTCTAGCGACAAAGCGAAAAGCGTAGAATTGTAATTGATGACTTGAAATTTTACTATCGCGTTTGATATTTTCTTTTACTAGATCTGTTTTAGTAGATCTTCCGTAATTTACCAACTAGAGCCAAACCAGCATTAGCGGCCACCTTTGTAGAGCAGCCACCTGTGTATAAAGGCCACTTTTCATAATCCCAAAATGACACTTTCTATAGAATTGAACCTGGAGAGATAGGCCACCTGTCTATAAGCCACCTGTGTACTAGCTGCCACCTGTCTGAGCAGCCACCTGTGTATAAAGGCCACTTTTCATAATCCCAAAATGACACTTTCTATAGAATTCAACCTGGACAGATCGACCACCTGTCTATAAAGGCCATTTTTCTCTGGTCCCAAAGGTGACCACTATAGACAGGTTTCACTGTATTCCTGTCTGACGATTTTCCTTTTGTCATACACATGCATGTCCAACTTAACAACCAACTCTTGTCTCATACAGCTAAGAGCTAAGTGACGAACACCGAATATTGTTACTTGCGAAAAGCGAATTCATGTACAGTTAACTCAAATGATAACGATTTTATTTTAGATACTATAAAGACGTAACAGATCAGATAGACTGCAACAATTAATAAAATGTTTTCACAAATTATATCTACATTTAAGTTTATCGCATATCTATTTGAAATGATCGTTTGGTGACGGACTTTTGCTATGGGAGGAATGGGAGAGAAGCAATAAAGCAATGCGCACCAACCCCCGGGACGCCAAGGCCGTAAAGCCGCTGGACGGTCAAAAGTGATGCAATTCTTAAGTAACACCAGTCGCTGCTAACACCAGTTGTTACAAACGCCAGTCCGTCCAAAATTCAGTCGTTAGTAATGCCTGACGTTACAAATGCCAGTCGTTACTAACGCCAGTCATTATTAACCCATTCGTTGTAAATGCCGGTAATCGGTCCCAAATGCCTTTTCAATGATAGAACCTTACCATCATTTGGTTTCTTGGCAAATGTCACTCCTAGCGTTTCAAATCGTTGACATGCAGCCTCAATGTCAGGTACAGAGATGCCAATGTGACCTGCGATGATAAAATAGGTGCTTGAAAACAGGTTTGGCCTATTATACAGTAAAGAAAACGAGAAACGACGGCTAGCAGAACTCAAACAACAATATTTATGCTGCAAAACGTTCTCGGGTTTGACAAAGAATGCACACAGAAATCATATTCAAATGCAAAATTCAGTTTTAATTTCTGATTACACTTTGATTTTTTGAGCCTGTTTCATCTGGGTTGGCCTGTTCTCATTTCTAATTCTGAGTGGATTAATTAAGAAAAATTCCGACCCACATCGAATATCATATGTATGCAAACCTGGCTAGGTTTGAACTTTCAGGTTAATGATAAGATGCAATTTGAAATTTGATATACGGTGAAACCTGTTTACAATGGACACCTTTGGGACCTGAAGAAAAATGACCTTTATAGACAGGTGGCTTCCTGTCCAGGTTGATTTCTATAGAAAGTGTCATTTTGGGGTTACATTTTACAGTTACATCTCTGGGACCTGAGAAAAAAACTTTAAAGACAGGTTTAGGGTAATGAAGAGTGGCCTTTAAACACAGGTGGCCGCTAATACAGGTTTGATTGTAATTATATCATTAGGCATACTCCAGCCTGCCGTGGTGACCACCTGCCTAATTGGTCAAATAACAATTCAATCCAAACGTGCAATATAGCTTACCAAAACCCCGAGGATCAGAGTTTCCATTGTGGTAGCGCACAGAGTCATCGTTTTCTGAGCCCCAGTTACTGTCAAAGAAACGCAACGCAAACTGAAGGAATAATAACCCGTGATGATAATGAGTGAAGCTCTGGGACATGATCATGGACTTGGAGCAGTAACATGGTAGATATGACCGTACTGAGTTAGTTCAATTGTAGCTGGCCTTGACATTGTCCATTTCAGTCTCTCTGCGTCAGTCCCATTTGGGATCTCTTCCTCCTTCTCAAAACCCATGAAGTAAACGGTGAACTTCATACTTGCAATGCTCATTTTGCTGAGGAGCCTAAGAAATGCAAAGAAGAATATAGCAATTATCATCACCATCATCATCACTGTCTTTATTTAGGGAGGCTAACCTGATAAGCTTTCGCTTGTCTACTTCGGGGCCCTCCAATATATGTCTCTGCCTTGCTGTCATGCTAAGGTCTGCTATCGTAAGCCAATACCGAGGATCCAAGTGATCAGTTTCATTCAAACTCTGCGTAGGTCCTAAGATTACAGCTTCAAAATTACCCCAAGTAAGAGTTGAAGTACATCACTTCGTAGCTAATCCCATACATTTTCGCAAAGCTAATAAAATTTACGAACAGGTAGCCTAATACTAAAGAAGAAACGGTATGGCATGTTTCACATTTAAAATCTTGTTGTGCAGTATGGGAGTTGTCCAATAGAAGTGCAATGTCATCTGCGACGGCAAGTACTGAGAGCTTCACAGCTGCATGTCTCTGCGACATGCGTCGGCGAACTGTGTACGGATCTTTGTCTATCGATCGTTGAATGATATAGTCTATGATGACAGCAATGAGATATGGTGCCAATGTGTCTCCTTGAATAACTCCAGAGGATGTGGCAAAACTATCACTGTCGCCACAGTTTGTTCTAACATGAGCACTAATGTTGGTGTATAGTGATATTATTTCTGCGGCCATAGCTTCCGGAAGACCATAAAATTCCTACAGGAACTCGGCCTCCGATCTTGGAACATGGAAAGAACATCGGACTGAGCATCAGTTGTGCAAAGAGCAAAATTCTTTCTGCCAACATGACCCCATCTCAGATTCTACGGCAGGATGAACAGCTTGACAATGTGGAGAGTTTTTTAAATACCGGTACTTGGGCAGCACAACTGACTCCAATTCGTCAGCTAGTCAAGAAATTCTCAACAGGATCAGGCAAGCAAACTCAGTATTTGAGTTTTTCCGCCTACGCCTGTGGAACAAATCGAAAATATCTCTGGGAACAAAGATTACTGTCTATCGAGCCCAGGAACAACAGCTCAGCTCGTTTGACCTGTCATGCCTCCGGCAGATATTGGACATCCGGGGGGAACAATGGGTCTCAAACGTCGAAGTGCTTTGCAAAACTGGCACAGAGGAATTCTTGTTGGCCATCATCAAACGCCGACACCTTCAATGGGTAGGCCATGTCCTTTGTATAAGACCCCCAAGCTGGCCCTACAAAATGGACCTGGCCCTGGATGGACCCCCTGAGAGGCAAGCCCCGCCTGACATGGAGAAGACTGGTCCACAAGAAAACACGCCATCTCAATAATCACATCCATTTTTACATTGACACCTCCCCAGAACTAAGACGTGGATGGGCAGACCTGGTTAGAATACCTGGAGGAAAGAGCGGACAACCGAAACGGATGACATCAAATTGTTAGTGAAATGGAGCTCGCAACTAGACGATGACAAGGGAGCCAATTACAAGTCAAGTCAAACCCTACAATGATACATTGATAGGATAGTCTGAAGAGCATCTTTGTCCATGCTGTCGAAGGCTTTGCTGAAATCTACGTACACAATGAGGAGGCTACGTTTGCGTGATCGGGCAGCGTCAATGCTGATTCTGAGTGAAGGGATTTGCTCACAGATGTTTCGCCCTGGTCTAAATCCTGCATGCAGAGGCATAATTATTTGATCTAGCTGCTGCAGAATTCTAGCCAGCAGTATACAGTTAAACAGCTTGGCATTCCAGCACATTAGTGACAGGCTTCGTTAATTTTCAGGCAGAATGCTACTGTTGCCTTGCTTAGGTATTTGAATCATGATAGACTTTCTCCGTGTTTTTGGTGGCTGATTATCACACGCAAGTATTTTGTTCATGAGTGGAAGTACAAGGCGTGAAACAGGCATCAGATGGAATGTGTCTGGTGGAATTCCATCCGGTCCTGCAGCTTTTCCTCTTTTAGTTTTGCGGCAGGCTGCCTGAAATTCATCTTCCGAGATTGGCTCAGTACTCGCTTGAGTTGCAGTTGTGACAATGCAAGAGTCACACTCCATGTCATCTGTTTTTGTAGCAGTGGGCATATGTACAGTGGCAAAGTGCATCCGTGTTTCATTATGGAACTCAGCTGTGAAAATGGGAATGCGATGATGTGGTGAGTGAAAGTGGAGCATAGCTTTGCTTACAGTGGGTGAGGTCAGGAACCCTACTCCTCTAACCCTCCGTCGCGAGCCGATGTCAACGTTGCTGTCCACCCTTTTCCCGCGTCTGTAACTTTTTAAACTGCTGTTCAATGTACGACAGTGCTCCTGTGTGCAGACAATATTAATGCTCAGTGAATCAGCCATGTGAGTGAGTTCGTGCAGTATCCAGTTGGCAGTCAATCTTTGTGCGTTAAAAGTGGCAATACTGATGGTGGATGCAGCTGCTTCAACTCGAGTTGCTCGGGTTGAAACGAGACCCCGGTTGGCAGGCTGCAGGTCTTGTGCTGATGTTGTATTCCGGTTTTCTTTGGTGTTTCTGTGGTTCCCTTGGGTGGTGAAAGGGATCAAGGGCATTTTCTAAGGTTGTGCTTCTGTCATCATTCCATGAGTCGTGTTAATTCTCTAGATAAACTTACCCTAGTTACAAAAAACTACAGATAATATGTCCAACATTTGTCATGATGCCTCCTAAAATTAGTCAAAGAATTGACAGTGCAAGATGAAACAGTAAGCTAGCATCCAAACACCCAGAAATTGATGGAGAAAGTTCTCTCTCTGGTTTCATGCTTATCAGGCAAAGTAGATAGGACTACTATCGGCCTAAAGGGATTTAAGAGACACAAATTGACCTGGGATTTCAAAACACAGTACCACACACTGATCAATTCAGCTTAGATTAGCAACAACTCATTCCAGATGAGATAACGGTAAAAACTAAAAATTCGTCGCTGCGTTGTCCACTCGTCGTATCCTGTTCTTCGTCTGCTGTTCGTCGTGATTGGTCTCCGTTGCATCGTTTGCAAGTCGTCTATTGTTCCTGTCACATCGTCAAAGTATAAAGTCACCGTGTGCAAGTCTGTGGTCTTCATTCGTCGCTGTGTTGTCTACTTGTCGTAACCTGTTCTTCGTCCGCTGTTCGTCGTTGTTGGTCTCTATTGCATCGTTACACGTGGTCTATTGTTTGTGTCGCATCGTCAAAGTATAAAGTCACTGTGTGCAAATCTGTCGTCTTCATTCGTCGCTGTGTTGTCCACTCGTCGTATCCTGTTCTTCGTCCGCTGTTCGTCGTGATTGGTCTCCGTTGCATCGTTTGCAAGTCGTCTATTGCTTTTGTTGTGTCATTCAAATTTCTATGGACTATTGTCTTGTTCTAATTACTTCCTTCATATTGTCAATTTTAAGTCCACTTCCTGTTAACATGCTTATACAGTATGTAACTTTCCCCTGTTTTATTATGCAGGTGCCCCATGAAAAAAAACCAAGAGCTTATTGGGTATCACAATAAATGATGATGATGATAACTAAAAATCTCTTTTTGCTAGCTGCATGAGCATGTCACATACCGCATTCCAAGTACTTCAGAATAAAATTTCAATGAGATTTTTGGATCTTTGATGCGATACATTGTTTGCTGCATCATGAAACCAACAGTGCTGCTATCAGGTTTCACCAGGCTCGACGCCACCTCTTCGTTTGTTAAACCACGCGCTGACATTCCTAAAAGCCAACCACCACAAGCAAAATAAATCTCAACATATCCTCAGCATTTCAATATAGCACAAGATGAACAGGGATGGCAACAGGAAATTTCAGAGCAAGACTTAAATCTTACC
>OFHS01000191.1:0-31797 GCA_900245855.1 Calvadosia cruxmelitensis
GAAAAAAACTGAATAAACTGATTTTGAAAGCAGCTGTTTGAAAATTTCACTTCATAGGCCCTTTAAGAGAAATCATATCATACCAAGGTGTCTTCTGAATAATCGCAGGAGACAGTTGGACGGAAAAACAAATCGAAAATGATCGCTCGTCGTCAGAATGGCTCCGCTACAGAAACCTGAAATAGGGTCAATTCGTCATTTGAAAGTAATAGATCAAGAACAGCCAAGCCTCTCGTTGGTTGTAATAAATTGCGTCAAAGCGAGTTCATGACACAAAGGACTACGAAGCGTTCGGCAATGGAAGAATTTGCTGTTATCACATCACCAGACCAGTCGATCTTTGGCAGATTGAAATCATCACATATGATAGACGAGTACGTAACATCACAGCATGCAGACAGCAAGAGAAAAACAGTCAACGGTATAATCTGGAGGACGATAAGCACACGCAAATTCATCATCTATCTCTCCTCTGTCACCATACAAACACAGTCGCTCTTCGAGCAGCTCTCGTGTTTGTAGCTTTCGGCTTGTTTTATTCTTGATTTATCTATATACGCCACAATTTGAAACATATAGACTTGATTTCTCTTCAACGAAGAAGAATTGAGTAATTAGTAAGGAACTGGTGACTGGTAAAATTTAAAATTTGTTCTTGAGATTGTTTATAGTAAGGATTTCAGTATCTATACAAAGCATTCTAATGTCTCAAGTGATATGTTGTCACTTCTGTGATGAGATAAGCGAAAAGAATTTAAACCTTGAAAGCCCTCGTATATAAAGTCATGGCTCTTCTTTTATGTCTCATTGTCCTCGTCGTGATAGCCTGGAAATCTGAGCAAAGTGTTATTGTATGTTTGGTACATGCAACCATTATAATAATCAGTAAAATTTGGTTCAGGATCAAAATGTTCCCAATTTCTTCTCAGTATTTCTCGTTGTGTTTCACAATGTAAAAATCAGATTCTCTAAGTGATTTGGTTGTTTCAGTGTGCGTCAGAGTGAAATACAGATTGAAGTGAGCTTACTTAGTGTATGTGGCGCTTTCGTGTGGTTTCTTTTACAATTTCAATAGTCAGTCATCATGTGCGTACATAGCTTTTCTGGGCAGTACATTGTACGCCGTCTGCTCAATAAATTTTGACCGAGCCTCGACCTGTTCTTTAATAATATTACTGTTCTAAAATTTGCTCCGTTTTGATCAGCTATCAGTGGTTCTTATTAATGATGATGATGATGACTATCTTATGGTCATTATTTAAAAGCCGTGTAATATTTGGTAAGTTTGTTATTGAGCGACCTCTCGCTGTTTTCCTTGTAAGCAGACAGGACAGTTGTGTTATGTTTGACCAAGATGGTCCATTGATATCTTTGTCGTGTATTGCTTCTGTACTCATCTCGCACCATCGATTGCTCGAATACAATTTACGCTTGAACGGAAATAGCCAGGATAGATGGCATTCATTAGTTGCGAAGAAGACAGTCGGCGAGCGTCAGTGTTTTTTCTTAGACGCATGCGTGCCTTAAGCGCGCCACCTCAGGAAGCCTATCTTTATCAAGCCCTACTCACGTACTGAGTCATGCCTGATATGGTTTATGCTAAACGCGCATGTGACCCACTGCAAAGAGACTGCCAATGTAGCGGGAGGCCAGCAATATTAGAAACAGACACGAGTAAAGTGGATCTCATTTTAATACAGAATGTCTTCGCTTTTCAAACAAATAGGCCAGGTACTATAACATTATAAATATTCGATATGTAATAAGATATCAATAATTGCATCTGAAATCCATAAATAATTAAACTGTAAACATCTGATTGCGAATTTAATACTACTGCTTGAAATTATTTTCAAACCATTTAAAAATACGAAATGGATATTCTTACGGTAACCGTAAACTTTCTTCAAAAAAGATAAACTTACGGAAGTGGATTGCGCACGCGCAAACCATCCTCGCACAGAGGATTGCGGATCGTTTCTTGTTTACAACAAACTTAGCGAACGATATTTCTTGGCGTCTGAGTTCGATGCCCACTGTTGTTTACGAAATAGGCGGGATTCGTCTTCGCCGTGCGGAAATCTTGGCTTATAGAGTCGCTGGGTAACGTTAAAGTTCGATATTTCTAGCGTATGTCGATTGTAAATCAACGTAATGTTATTTCATGTCTACAATTAGCTACAATTTATCGACAGTGACAGTTGCCTTCGAATCGCCTTGCGTACGATTTTACAGAATTATAGTCAATTTATGAATTTGTGAAAAAGCAAGCGTCGTGAACATTTAAACGAAATGATGTGCGGCTATCAGAGGAACAAAATCAGCACGCTATTGATCGTGAGGGAGTCCGTTCGGTCGATCTGAATGAAATTTTGCTTCTCAACAACAACAATCCTCTTCTTAATTTCTTCGAAAGATAAAACTTTGTATCCGAGAAAGATCACAACAAATTACCAAGGGAACGCGATTGCCAGCATAAAATTCGACTTCCATTTGCCAGCGAAGCGAGGTGGAGTCGAAGGTGTTGAAACTGGTTCGAAGTTCGAAGTAACCAAGCCTTGATTCAAATTAATCGCGCCAAAATGATGACTTGCGCTTGCGAAATCGACTTCCGTAAGTTTTTCTTTTTGAAGAAAGTTTACGGTTACCGTAAGAATATCCACTTCGTTAAAAATATGCCCCAGTTGATGCCATCGTTGAGCTTGACAAAGACCTCTGCCGACCGCTGATCACTGCCAAGGACACAATGACGTCATCACTCCACTCTCGACAGCTGCCGGCATTCAATGCGGCATTCTATTTCGACTTGCACGCAGCAACGACGCAACGCAACTGGTCTCTGCGTCACGCGACTGAGGATGTGTTCTTTGGCTTTATTCTTCTGCTATGAGTTAACGACCTGGACCCGAGCGAGTGATGCATTCACAAGTTTCGTTTATCAGCAGAAACAGAACAAAACAATCGTTTGTTTAATCAACAGAATGATACGCCGTTGTGTGGAGGCAGAAGCATTGTGACCGGCATGCGCCAAAGCTAAGGCAATGATAAAGGCATGAAGTGCAGGCAGAGGCCGGCAGATGTGTCTGGCATTTAGATTCTCACAATTGTACCCCGGCTAGAAGCCTTTTTCTGATCGTCACACTCCTTCAGGACTGAGCCGCAGCCATCACTTGCGCCTGGACGGCGAGGGTCGCTGGTCTGCACCTGAAAGAGATGCTGTCGCCAATCGCAAGAGAGCTGGCCAACAACGTCAAACTGCCGTGGACAAAGATCAAGAGTGTTTCGATGCTTGATTTGTCAATTTCGGCGTTTGTGAGAGAGAGAGACATCGAAGCGTTTCACGGCAGCCACGAAGATGACGGTAAGCCCCGTTGGAAGCCATGATCGCGTTCACACAATGTGAACGCAATGGCTGTAGTTTTGTAACATGACCAATGCTAACAGTGAATTACCAGGCGAAATCCAAGGCTATAGCCAGTCGCTATCCACAATTAACTCAAGGAACAAAACAAACATGTTTAAAACGCATTAATTATTATTGCGGTTCATTCGCGCACCAGTCTTCTTCAAACGCCTTTCAAGTCTTCTATCTCTCGAATCCAATTGACATAAACCGCTTGCAGCCAATTGGAGAATAATCCGACTGATGCTATCTTCATGGTTCTCTGTTGATAAACAATCATTCGTCACTGGGGTGGATCGTCGGTCAGGTGGCGTTGCACTTGCCCGTGCTATAGTGTACATACATCTTCACCACCGCCGCTCTTTGCTGTTGTCAGAAATAAGTCACATGAAGTGGGCTTAAGCCGCCATCGGGATTCATTGACTGAGTCCACAGTGCTATCACTGAAGCCGCCGTGGAAACGGTCCTCGCATCGAAGGAAGGGTGCATTGATTGGCGGGTGGGCACGCAGTGTAGTTTGCCAACCATAGAAACAATAGTATGGCTTATCATCAGATGACATCCTCGAACAGCCTCCATTGCAGGCTTCTTTTGAGAGGCTATGTGGTCACATGACAGTTGAACCAAGGCTGTTAGGGAATAGCAAGCAATCTGATTGGTTGCGCATATGCCATTAACAGACGCATTGATTCAATGCTTACATTTGCGAGTCGGCATGGAAGAGAAGACATGAAATTCTGCCACAATGGTTCTGTTTATGAGAGGCTGCTTTCGTTCCAGATCCCTTCATTGTCCTGCTCACATGCTGTCCAGGGGGTCGCGTAGTCATCGCAGCGGATGGAGCAAATCAAGAATGACACTGACGTCATGTCTCGCCGTGACAGACCCTTGGAATAGGCTTAGTGAGCCATGACGTCACTGGTTTGATGAAGTCAGAGGCCGTATCACGTGGACACCTGTTTGTCTATCGTCGTTATGTAACGCCACGCCATTCGTCGTGAGATGTTGTTGATGGTAGCCACTGCTTGGCCACAATGTCAATGTGCTGCAGATCGCAACCAGAGAGTGCTGCGGCCGCAGATCACATCTCATAATTGCCTCTTCATCATCAGACCTATTTATCTGCTTACTTTCAATTTTGCACTCTCCCCCGTGTCCCCTCTCCCTGTCCATCAGTGGGGGCCCTCCGGTTTTGACTTTGGCTAATCTCTTTAGTCGTGCTTCATTATCGGTATTCACGGGCCATGACTAAGGGGATTGGGTCTAGGATGTTTTGTTGTGTGCTTCCATCGTGCTCTCCTCTTGACGTTGGCAGTGGCCGATTGGCATCACTCGTCAGCGGTTCCCTCCATCGTTTGCCCAGCTTGACGCCCTTATTTAGGTATACCTCGACGCAAACCCAAACATTGCACGTTCTTACGCCGACTGTTGCGGTAGGCCGGGTTTCACTCTCGACTCACCAGGAACTGTTGCAGCCCTTCAACATCATTCTATCGTTATTCTGCTGCTCTCGTTTCACGCTGCGACATTCTATCCATCGCCACTACGTCCCATTTGGCACGACGCACCGCCGAAGTCCGCTGTTACCCGCTCGTCAACAGTTGCGTGCGCGTGCCTTGTCTAATTTCGGAGGATTTTAACAACAGGAAGAATGTAAGTTGTTGAAAAAAGGAGATTAACCGAATGTCATATACCACCACTGCAGCACTTGCAAACAGCCAATCGGACGCCTGGAGGATCGTCCATCGAACGCCGTTGGTCTCAGCTGTTGTGATGGCGGCTGCCCTGAGTAGGAGGCATTCCGACAACAGCGCAGTGCGCCTGTCATGCAGCAAAGCGAAACTCGGTAAGACATTTGCAGCACGTTCAGTAAGTTCGTGCTTAGACGGAGCCTACATTGCTTAGCTAGCCTAGCACTTGCGTGTGTATGAGTTGTGATATTTGTTGTTGCGATGGGACAGACAGCGCGTGACTGCGAAAAGGCTGTTCAACCAATGATCAGGTTGTTGTGAAGCGTGTCTTGGTTTCACACGCTGTGCTGTGATTGGTCAGCTGATACATTTCAGAATGGACTCCAATAGATCATCTTGAACTAATTACAATGAGAACAAATCGAATTCTCGTTTCATTTGCTACGACGGTTGGCAATGTAGGAATTCGGCCTCCTTGAGTTGGCCTTGATGCATCTCCTTGGCGCCTGCTGGTTCTTCCCTTCTCGACGATGTGTCAATATCATTCGATCGTGACGCAACGGTCCCTTCTTTCAGCATTTGCATGGCACTAAGTGTGTTTGCATGAGTTTCATAGAGGACACTTCATCATTTCACAATCCATCGCTTGATGTTTGCCAGTGGTCCATTCTATCTCTCCGCGTAATGGTCGTTCGCTTGTAAATTGGCGCAAAGTGTTGAACTGCCGCGCGTCTTGTTGATGTCCGTCGAACGGGCGGTCCGCAATGTGCCCCGCACTCTTCCGTGCGGGCATTGGGTGAGATTCGATTACACGCTAACTTTATCTGAAGGAAGGGTTTATCTGTTTCTGATGACCTTTCTGCTGGTGCCTTTATCATGACAAATGACGTCACTCTCCGCATGACCAAGGTCACCCTCCCTGTATGCTGTCTGCCCCTGTTGGCATGGCAACAGCACCACCCAGTTCTCCCTCTCATTTCGTTGTTTGAATAATTCCTTTACAACTTCAAGCCCACAACTTTGTCTTCTTTGACTAAAGCTTTTGACTAATGCAAAGCGATAGCGGTCATGCTTCTGTTGTCAGAATTGTTTCAGTTGTTACTGTATGGTTGCAGATCAGCGCGCTTAATTAATAGACCTTAAGAGATTATATGATTGCCTTCGATGGCATCTTAAAACCCTGCTGCCGTCAATCCGTGTCACAGCACGTAAATCGTGAAAGCAAAAATGATTTCATTGTCAATAAGGCCGCTCTTGCTGAAACCAAAAAACCTTCACTGAACTGATTAAGTTTGACGCGCACCACAGGGAGCAGGAGATCAGTAACCTCGATAGATGCTAAGGTCACATGAAGACGAGTCTGGAGATGGTTGCCAATGGTAACAAATATTCCATGCATTACATGGTTACCATGCTGTTTGGTAGATCAATTCCTTTGTCCGTCAGACGGCTGCTGCGCATGCTCTTCAATGCACGTTGTCCAGGTGCGCGCCTTTGGCTTCAATTCCAAACTCCCCACGGCACTGTTTACTGTTCTTCTCATTAACTATTTATGCTATTTTGTTTACGCAAGATAGTAAATGGCGATTGAAGAGACGTGCCTTTAACGATGGTTTATGAATTACAAGGAAATGCAACGGCAATAGAGTGGAATTGAAAACAGGCTCTTGTGGGCGCTACGGCGGGTCACGTGGCACGACCTGTGTTCGTCATTGTGGCAAGACGAGGCTGCTGGTTCTAGCATAAAAGCGAGTAGAAGAGCGCCTGGGCACCACACGCCACACTGATCAGTTGACGAGCAAACAAAGATTCGTCTTTTGAGGAGCAGGCAACATGACCATCTGCCAGCCTGCGTTTGCAGTTGGCGAAGTGATGGCGAGTGTTATGGACAGGCTGGACCTGCAGCTCAGTGAATGTGTTAGTATTTCACCTGTCGTGCGGACAATCAGACGATGGAGCGGTCCTATCGAGAAAGGTTAGAGCGTGCGCCTCTCCCGCGGCCAGTCGTTGCAGTTTCACGCGTTGCACGCAGCCTTTAGACGTTGCCTTGTTACTAGCTTGACTCGTTGCGTTCAACCCGCAAGTGACTCCATGGGTGACTCTGCTCGACAGATATCTTTTTTTTCAGTTGCGGTGATATTTCCTCTTGTTAAAATCCGCTCTCTCTGTTTGTTGATCTTTTCTTCCTTTTATCCCACGTGACCAAATCATCTGGGCTACGTGTTTGAAGCTGTTGTTTGTAAGTGGCTTGCTTGACTTCGACAGCGCTTCGCTCGATAGGCTCTGCGTAGCAGTTGTATTGTACTGCCAGCTTGTCACCATCGACCCCCCGTGCGTCCTTTAACTGTCTGCATTGTGGTTCTTTATAGGTTTCTATGAAATGTATCAAATGTCTTTTTGCCTTCGGGACGGGGGGAGGGGTGCTGCCTCCAATTGGCGTGCATTCTGCGCATGCTCTAGCGATGGTCGTCTTCCACAGAACAAGGTATTGCATAAGTACCTCGTTTTCGAATGAAGATGACATCAACTTTCTTTTCTTTGCAGTGAACAAGATGAGCCTGGACCGTGGTGGAGAGCGCTCGCCATCATTCAGTCCAGTGATAACACGTAAGGGTAAGCCTTATCGATTTGTCAGCTGTCATATCTGTCCGTTGTCCTGTTGAATGTCCAATCTGAGTGTGGTTGTGGTTGCTCCTAGGCATTGCGGACACGCCGTTCAGTATTCCTCCTGGCTACAAGCTGGAGAGAAATGACTCAGTTGAGTTGGCTCGTTCTCTTGATGTCTCTCAATACCGAAAAATGTCGCGCAGTTCAGGTGGCATGGTCGTCAGCATGGGTCGCGGGGAACTGACGTTCTCGTTGTCGTATTGCAACAGTAGCGAACGGCTGCGTCTCGACGTCACGAAGCTAGCAGACGTTTGCTCACCAGATCCAGTCGTCACCGGCTCAAAATGGACGCTTTCGCCGTCCTACTCACTGTGGTTGCTTCCCGAGCGCCGGAAACTGTCATCCAGTGGCAAATCCAAAAGCGACAGCTCCAAGAAGGGACGCTTTGAGATCGCCCTGAAGAGAAACGACCTCGACGACAAGACGCTGCGCATCACCGTCCATGACAAGAACTTGAAGAACGTCAACTTGCCGATTGGTCACGTGCTCATCAAACTCAATGACATGCAGATCATCGACGACACGGCCAACCTGACAAGGCCTCTGACGTCATATTCTGTGGTGAGCAGATGCTTAGTACTACTGCTCCACTGTGCCTACAGTGCTGACATGCGCTCGTGTCTGATTGAGATCTGTATTTCCATCCACAGCCTGCTGGCTTTGACAAGGGCAAGATCAACCTCGCTGTCACGTGGATTGCCTCCGCGCAAAAGTTAGAGGTGAAAATCGGTCATGCGCATCTTTTGAAGAGCCCGAGAGGCATTCTGGGTAGAGGTAAGTGTTGCTTCTGTCATGGTATCGTGCTCCGCGACAGATTGATACACGTTGTCATTTTGCGTTGACACTATAATTGGTTTGCGTTTAGATTTCTTCGTTCGCTTGGTTGTTTACGTCGGCGGTGATGTCCTACGCACTCAAAAGTCAACGTCTGTCAGGGCAAACCCAGGCGTGGATTTCAGGGAAAAATTTGTGATTGCCATGACGACAGCCCAATTACAGCGGTGCACTTTGAACTTTACATTATTCGCGAAGAATCTGGTGAAGCTGACTTCGACGAGCGAGGAAATTGGCAATGCCACTATCGGACCTTTTATGGGCACTTCAGATCATGCGGAGCCAACACAATGGGAGAGACTACTGTCGATGCCTCTCGAAGAATTCAACCAAGTGCACACACTCTATCTCTGACAGCACCCCAATCCCCCCATAGACCCCAGGGATTCCCCATCCATAATCTGGGGTCATGCAACGCGCTGCACAGCATACTGTATGAGTTAAACCGTGAACAGCTGCTGTTGTGGCTGTTGCTGTTAATATCGCTGGCCTTGCGTCAGAGCTTAGAATTAAATGATATGATGTACATTATTACGTGACGATTGAGATACCGTAAAGCTGCGGATGCCAATTAGCAGAAACCATCAATATGGTGCATATAGACACTAGCGTATATATTATCAAGAATATCTCAATCTCTACTTTGTGCAAAATGTAATTGTAGTGTGTTCGCTAAACAACTGTCCCTTAGGCCACTCAGGACCTTTGATCATGTGTTTCTATCCGCGTGTTAGGTAGCATAGTGCCGGCGCTAGTATTCATGCATTTAAAGGAGCTGGGAACGAGCAGGAGGCAAGCTACCTGAAGAGCGAAGTCACGATCTACAGCAGGCGTGCGACTGGTCACATGAAACAATGCGCACTCCCTGTGCAACACAGGGTGCCCAGCCGTCTAGTCTTTATTGTAGCCCTGATTGACTGATATTGCGTTCGCGTTCGCAATACTCCCCAAGGGACCCTGCGGCCTGGAGAACGATTGTGAATGAAAGAAAGGACCTCACTGATTTCATTGTTCCAAGCGACGAGTGAAATCAGTGGTGAATTTACGCCGACGGCCGAGTGTTCACTGTATTGATTGAGTGATGAGAGAGCGAGCGAGAGAGTGTTGTTGACACGAGGACGGACGGAACGTGTACCGCATGATCGTATAGTCATGACCGCATGTGCTGACGGCTGACTTCGACGAAAGACTACGACGGACATCAGTTATTACCAATGCAGTCAACGGCATGAGTGCGGCCGCGTGGAACGCCCTGAGGAAGTGGAGTGGGTCGACTGAAGGTAGGTTCAGAATGCAATCGATTCATTCTCATTGAATCTATCTTGGAATGGCGAGCCATAGTACGAATGGCGGAGGAGTTAAGGCTGTTAAACCTGGTATCGCCCTTGGCCTTGTAATAGCCTGGCAATGGGAGATCACTGTCTGGTGTTTCTTTCAACCACTCAGCTGAACGCCATTGGGTGACGTGTGAAATCAAACTGGACCTCTGTTCACTTGTTTACGTTAAGATGAGGCGATTAGTAGACGCTTTGTTTCGCGTCGCACCATCACGCATTTTCCGTGACGCTGTTGATTCGTAATTATCGCAATTATTCTGAAATGGAAGCCTCGCTCAGAGTAAGGCGTAATTGCTTCTGCTTCGTGCTGCCTTCCGTACATGTCCGCCATGCTGTTGATGATGGCCTCATATAGATGCGCCGCGGTGGTCTCGTTTAGCGCAACAGCGTTGTCATGTGACCTGCAATAGACGCCGCATAGAATGTGAGCCAGCTAGATGACGCTCTTCCTGCATTAACGGACTCCTTTGAAGGTTCAGCTTCTACACAACAAAGGATATTGCTCCTCGGACCCAGCAAACAACAGATCGATTGAATGAGTTATCTAATGCTGCCTTTGTCGTGCTCTTCTCTGCAGATGGTACCTCAGCTTTGCAGAAACTACACGGAGATCGTTCTTCGCTGTGGCTTGAGCCAGCGTTCTGCTGTGAGTACCATGGTCTCTTGTGAACTTCAATTGTGACGAATTCTTCGGTTGCTCTGCTTAGCTATGGCGGCTCTACTTGCATCTTAAGTCTAGTAAAATGCGGCTTCTACGTAAATCGATGTTACGCTGTTTGTCCCTCTGCAGGCTTTGCCGATGCCCCATTCAGCATTCCACGTGGCTACAGTTTGAACAAGCAAAACAGCGCGGGGAATCTGATTGGTTCTCTGGATGTCTCTCAGTACCGACCCCACCTCACGACCGATGACAGTGTTACCCTAACCAGCCTCGGACAGCTGTCGTTCTCGTTGTCGTACTGCAAGGGCACAGAGCGACTATCGGTTGTGGTGCAGGAACTGACTGACGTTACTCTCCCTGATACCAAGGTAACAAGTTCGATGTGGTCATGTAACCCTGCGTATGCCCTGTGGATTCTGCCTGAGAAGCACAGGGTTCACAGCAAAAGGAGTCGCTCGTCGTTGAGTGATCTACCCGCAAGCTGTCGCTTCAACGTGCCCATCAAGACCAATGACGTCATGGATAAGACCATTCGCATCTCTGTCTACGACAAACGATTTAAGCATGTGGATCTGCCCATGGGTCACGTGGTGTTCCCCCTGAGAGACACCAAAGTTCTAGACGAGGCAGTCGATGCCAGTAAGCCGCTGACGTCATACTCTCAGGCAAGGAAGGCATGAAGCGATCGAAGGCCACATCGCAATACTGTGATCTCGATCTGATTAACCTTTTGTTTCTCTCGCTGTTTTCACAGCCAGCAGGATCCAGGAAAGGCAAGGTTTCCCTTTCGGTCATGTGGGATGTCGCCATGCAGAGACTGGAATTCAAAATCGACGAGGCCCACAGTCTCAAGAGCCCGCGCGGGGTCTTGGGCCAAGGTGATGCCCGACTTCAGTCATTCAAAGCAGTTCAACGACGGTCAATTCTGTCCTTCCACAACGACGGTCAATTCTGTTCATTAGGTCGAGGCAATATCTGACATAGCTACAACTCCCTTTTCTATTTCAGACTTCTTCGCTCGCTTGGTTATTTACGTCGGAAGCAAAGAGCAACGAAGGTTCAAGACGCCATCGCTGACAGCTACGCCGAATGTCGACTTCAGAGAGAAGTTCATGCTGCCCATGACGTCATTCCAGTTGCAGCGCTGTTGGATGGTTGTCACTGTTTACGCCAAGCACGTGGTGGCATTCTCAACGAGGAACACCAAGATCGGCTCTACGACGATCGGTCCGTACATGCGCAGACAGGAGAACAGCGATATGACGCAATGGGAAAGGCTGTTGACCAAACCTATGCATGAAGCCAGTCAGATCCATACATTGCGGCTCTAGTTTAACTCCAGTCTCCAAGTAGATACAAGGCGGGCCGAAGTGAAGCCCTGCAACATTTCCAACTGCTTTCCAAACGACGAGATGATCAGATAGTTTGCATTATTCAAGACTGAACTGAACGAATGCAGCTGCATAGTGACCCCGTACGGCATTTCCCACCCACCATCTCTTTTTGAGGTTGCCAGCCTGAGTGAGATGTTTTTATTTCTATCATGTCATAAACCGTAGCTGGAAAAATATGACGGCAATTTGTTTAATTGAATTGTGATTGCATGATATGTGCTGGCCGCTCGGCAAGCGACTCTGGCAACTGTCCCAGATGAATGGGGCATAACATTCCTTCCCTTTAAGAGTCTTTTCTATTAATACATCTTTAAAATTATTGTTGTTTGAGGATCAAAATAATTACTGCTTCCAAACTCTGAGAAAACTTATTTTGTAGATATTCACTTGACACGTTCACTTGCGTAAACTTAATTCACCCAAACAAGCCTCGTTGAAAATGCAATAGGAGCAAGCGCGCAAGAAAAGGAGGCTGATGCCTGTCTGGTGGTTTTATTGTATTGTTCTGCAATGACTAAATGACGTAAACATCAACAACACTGATGACGTTACATCTGTAGCAAAAGTGTGGCTGTCGATAACACAGAAACTAGGTCAGGTGACTCGACGGCAACAGCGCAGTCTGCCAAGCAGTATGATACGAGGCCCGTCTTACAACATGAGGATGAGGCGAAGTTGACGCTGGCACGTCGTAACGCGTGAGCTTTGTAGTCGCATGCGTCTCTGCAGTGACAATGGAGACAATCGGCGAGGAGGTATTTCGAGTGAACAAAGAATGGGACCTCGTGGTGCTCAATACAAGGACCATTGTCAAAGGCAATTTTCGCGTCGTTACAAGTGCCTAATTGTAGATTTTGTTGAAAGGCACAGCACAAAAGGTCATCAGTGATCTAACTGTAGATCTAATTACTGTCTTGTAAGATTCATCGCAGCGCAGGTCATTCACTGCAGTCGTCATGCGTCCATGTTGGACGTTGATACGTTGAACAACCTCAACGGCACAGCTGTGTCATTACTTAACCATGGCGGATCTAGGCAGCCAAAAGATCGACACAGGTACGTTCAAATTACGATCGGCAGATAGATGCAGCTTAAAAATGCATATGAAGACAAAAGTAGGCGGGAGGAGTGTCGACAACGTACGGGCAACCGTCGCGCGACTTTTCACGACTGCCAGGCAATGCGGTTGCTCGCACGCAGTTCTATTACTCGCAACGGTGCTGTTCTCAGGTAAATGCATCGCAAAAAAACAATTATTTCTTTTGAAGGAACAGAGTAGCATGCGAAGCACTATGGCTGTTCATTAGACGGAACGATGGGTTGTTTATAGTTTTCAGTTGTGAGATGTGTGACTTCTTGATGGGAATTTCTTCTCGCGTTCCACGTCAACCACCCCAAAAGGAACCAACAACACCTTCAGTTTGTCCGTATCAGATATTGCGGATAAATTGGCGACTTCCTAGCTTATGACTCGATCGTGACGACCAGAATGTCATTTGGCGCGCGACGCCACAACAAAGTTGCAGAGGAATGTCGTCATTGTGGGGTGAGGAGAGAATGATAGTCAAATATCACTAGACAAATTCTAGCTTAGAATCAAGGCTAAAAATCATCCTTGTAACTGATGTGGCGATTTCAGGACGGCCTCGCATTCATCACACGTCATGCTACCTTGTTTTGATACGGACCCAGGCCCCTGCTTGCATTAGTAAGTCCCAGTTCCCTCAGTCTCAATGACCCTTCCATGTTTCCAGGTTTCGATCTCAGCTTAGCTAAGATGAAGAATAGCGCAGCTTAAACGTGGGAAGACTGCTGATGAAGATATCCTTTGGCTGTTTTGCTTGAAATGGCTTTGAGACGAAATTAGTTGTGAATATTCCCATGATGTTTGCCTTGCTTTCCTGTTCGCAATTTAGCATTTCCTTTTTCTGCAAAACGAATCGATATTCCTGCCGCCGCGAGAGGGTGTTGGTCGGATCTCAAAATGACCGCATCTGAGGATCAGTGGATTGAGTTAATTGCCTCAAGCGGAAATACCTCTGAGTCTCACGACGTGGGAGAAATTGTCGAATGACAACTTGAATGTGGACTGTTATGCGACACACATTTCACGGGCATGCCTTGATCATGCGCCCATTGGCTAAATCGTTTCTTCAAGTTCTTTCACAGTCCAGCCTCGTGTGGAAGACCTGGCCTTGCAAGAGAGACTAAGCCTCATTAGGCTTCGATTTGTCATTCCTTTGTTTGTTGCGGCATTCGTCGCGATATTGCAGAACGCAAGATGGCTGCCTTTGGAGTATTTCGTTGTGTGAGGGCTCCGTCACTTGCGCAATCAGTTTGAAAGGCGCTCTTCCTGCTTCAGGTGTTGGCCTCGGCCAGTTGTTTTCCAAAGATATTCCGCAACTGCAGTTCAAAATGCCCCGCCACCTACTCCAAACCTAGTTACCTTGCTCCAAACGAGACCACAGGTTCGTCTGATTGGCGTCCTGCCTACGAGACGAAGTATGGTAGCCGAAGGGAGGCCAGCGTCTAAAGGCACCTGCTTCACAGCTGGACTGAGCAAGGAGCAGACACGACAAGAAGCGGAAGAGGCTGTTGTTTCAAGACTGACGAATAGGCGACTGCTCTGTTGCTTCTGTTGCCATTAGCAACCATATATGGACTGTGTTTAGTTGACTTAGAGAGTGAATCTAGGCATCCCGTGAGCAGGTGCTCCGCTGAGATTGTGACGAGTGTCCAGGGTTGCCAGGACTACATGAGATAACATCGATAGCTCATTCAGTTCGAACGGAGAAGCTAAACTAAAGGGGTCAGTAATAAAGGGGGCTCCCCTTCGGTTGATAGGGTGCTCTTGCCCCTCGGCAGCTGGAGACTGGGTTTGTGTCGCAAGCCACACTGTCCGTCAGGGGGGTAGTGTCAACATCGGTGCTATCTGCAAGCGATCCGCCACGCAATGTCATCTTCCAGTTTGAACAGCTTGTCAGACAATTATAGATTTATAAATCCATTACTGCTGAGCAAGTTGCAAGTCATTGCTGATTGGTAATGTTGGTTGATGCGCCCACAAGCACCGAGGTGAGATGATGATCAGTGTTGAACATTTTATGTGTTGAGCGACAATTGCCACGGCGGCGACGCTGCGGCCGGACTAAGACGCTGATAAGAACGACGTCCCTGGCTGATTATCAAATGAAAATGGGCTGTTCCTCTCTGTCTGATTTTGATATTGCTATTTGGATGATTGTCTTGAATCGACGGGCGGGGAATGGCCTCCTCGGTACAGCAAGGGGTATTGTGATAATGTTTTATTACAGAGTCGTCAAGGCGTATACATAGAAACACGTCGTCGTTATGATTCGCCCCGAGTGTTGGCAACAGGTCGCTGCGATTGTTGCTTTATCATTCGTTCAGTCATCTGGCCAAATGTCACTGATGATCTCTGCTTGGTCGCAATCGCTTGAATTTAACGAGTGTAGATCGATAAGAAGAAAAGACAGCTGCGTCCGTTCGATCATCGCTAGCGCATCAACCCACGCCGTTTTCATAGTTTGCTCCATCGCTCCAATTAGACCATGACATTTCAACAAAGCCATGGCAATCTCCGTTGATGACATCACGACCTGTGTTTGATCAGCTTCATTCGAAGCCCCTTGCTGAACTCAAATTGGGAGATCAGTGTTTGATTTGGCACGTTATTTAAACGTGTTCGGCACATTACATCGCATTAATACCACATGGAAGGTGCCAACGGCTGCTTGGAATGACTTGTCAGTTGACACTGCTGCTTGATCATAAATTTGCCTTCCATTCTCGGACTGGCCGCGCTCGCTGTTGGATGTGCAGAAGCATCGCCCGCAGCATCTCCTACCGCCGGTGAAGGCCCGAAGGACAACAGACTGTAAGTGACGAATGAGCTCATGTCGTGGCCCTGAAAGAACACCTGTTGCATTCAACTGTGATCTCTGTTTGATTTGACGTCGAAATAAAATAAAGATTGATAACAAATACATGGGACTGAGGCGAAACACAACACAAGCCATTGGAAACCCCACAGACAGCCACTCCGTTTGGCCCTGCGTCTTCTTGCTCGCGTCTGATTGACCGTGAATCATTCATGTCCCGCTCGTTTGCTGCAAATGACAGCTGATGAGCGAACGATCGATAAAGTCCCGGCTGTCGTACGCGCGTCCTCTGTTGCCATGGTTTCATGCCCTTCTCACTTCCATGCTCCTCCGCTTCTTTCGTTTCAGGAATGCGTATGATGTCATTGTTGTAGCACTCTCGCTTCGAATCTGGGACAGCCTCCCTCTTGTCAACTGTGGACCTCCTTGACAATCGACAGACGCTCAATGCTGAGCTGTCACCCACTCATTCCGTTACTGCACCAATAGACGAAGGAATGGCCAACCTTCCCGCTTCTCAGCACCATGCAACAGGTAATGGCATGTAGACCTTCAGAATGGGTAACGCCGTTTTATAATGCTGCCCTGAGAGGCTGACGATTGATCTCTGATGGTTTGTTGTTGTTTTTAGTGGACCTCTACCTGCTCGGCGGTCTCATCTTCACCATCCTGACGCTGTTCTTGCTGTTAATGTGGTGCTGCTACGTCCTGCGCATGCGCAAGAAACGAAACGACATGACCAGCGAGTACAAGGTTGTCAGCAGCGACCCGGCACCTAAGATCAAAGTCAACACGGTTGAGTTCACTGTGCCTCAATCTCCCAGTAGACATAGGCGCTCTTTGCCTTACACGCCCGATTCTCGAGCGACAGACGCCAGATATGACCCAATCAAACCCAACGGCAGTTTTACCAACGAATGGATTCAGTCTCAGTCTGGTGACGGCGTGGAAACTGCTGTAGGGAGGCTGCGGCCTGAGTTGTATAACGTCGACGGCGACAGTGACGTAGAAATGGACGATTTCCCGCGCGATCACATCGGACGGCTTTGGTTCCGTCTGGAGTACGATTGCGAGGCGGAAAAACTGATTGTTCTCCTGAAACGAGTGAAAAACCTTCCCGTTAGACAACAGCGCTCCAGTCTCTCATTAGGTACGACGGGAACGTGCGACCCTTTCGTGCGATGTTTCCTGTTGCCAGACGAGAAGCGTTATTTGCAATCCAAGATGAAGCGAAAGACGCGCAATCCGAAGTTCAAGGAAACCTTCATCTTCATGATGTCCTACAGCATCTTGCGCGACCGGACGCTGCGCTTCACCGTCTACGACGTCGACAGATTCATGCGCCAGAGCGTCGTAGGTCACGTGCTCTATCCACTGAATGAACTAGACATCACGTGTGCTACCGAAGAGTTTAGAGACCTAGAACGAGCCTCGCAGGTAAAGGCGACAAGTGTGACCTCACTGCGCAGCCGCAGTAGGATGTTAGCGTCTGATAGGTCGAATAAGTGTTGATTTGCATTGTCATTCCAGCCCCTTACCGGCGACAGTGGCGAATTACAAGTGGCGTTGTGTTACTTTGAGTCTATCAAGCGGCTCAGTGTTACCGTGTTGAAAGCCAGAGACCTGCGATGCAGTGAGATCACGCAGCTAGGTGAGTGAGCAATGCGGTTGTGTGGTGCTGTATGCGGTGCTATCGTCGGCTTGACAACTGTTCGGTCTCGTTTCAGATCCGTACGTCAAAGTGACAGCCTCGGTTCTCAATAAGGTCATAAAAAGCAAGAGGACTGGGATCCAGAGGGCGACGAACAATCCTACCTTTAATCAGACATTCGAATTCAAATTGGATCCGGATGAAACTGATCGCGCATGCGTGACGCTGGAAGTCATGCAAAGCACGTCACCAGTTCTCAAACAAGACAAACTGCTCGGTCGGGTCATGATTGGAGGTCCGATGTGCTCCAGAGGAAAGCCGCTCGAACACTGGCTGGCCATGATGGCATCACAGGAGACATTGATCAAGGAGTATCACACGCTGACCAATTAAACCGATCCTCATCCACTTAGATAGAGCTAGTTTAAATTAAAGCAACATTTGTAAACGCTTGTAGTTAATGATGGCCTCTTATGGGCGCCGTTCACACTCCGATACGAGGCATACCAAAGTGAAAAGCAAGTGAATCCGCGCTGCAGAGTAATATTTCTACTGACAACATGATTGTCTCTTGTACTTGGGGGGTTGGGGTGCAATGACTTGCTTCCGGCTTCTACAGAGACAGCACCAGCCTCAGTTACAACCACAGAGTAATTATGCAACAATTATTCATCATCTATTTAACTTATAGTGACGTCAGCACGTTCCTAACGGATCCACATAATCATACGGGTCTCTATATACATTACATCAGACTGAGGCTCCAGTGGCCTACTCGATCTCAGCATTAATGTTAGGTTCTTAGCGAAGGCATCTACTCATAATAATATTATCGAATCCTGGCATAATGCTTTAGAAGAACTTTGTAAAACTGTAAATATATCAGCCGTGGCCGCCAAAGTCGGTGATCTGGTCGAACGATGGCGTCATCGGATCGTCGCTTCAGTTGGCTGCGCGTCGGCAGTAGTAGCCAAGCGCCTTGCATTTCTCGCAAAGGCTCTGGGGATGCTCTTTGGTCTGATCGGAGACGTCTAGTCCGTCAGGCTTGTCCAGCGGTCGTTGTTTGTGAGGATAGACATTGACGCAGCATTTGATGCACATCTGTCCCATGTTGGACCAACTGTTGCCACTCATCCACTTTCTCTTGCACGTAGGACACTTGTATTCACCAAAGCAGCGCTTCTTACCTTGGTACGGAGTCAGACCTTCTCCTTTCGGCCGCGCCTAGTAAGAAGACGCAGGCAGATTAACAGACTGATGGACAGACAGACAGACAGACAGACAGACAGACAGTAGTAAACGATTTTTGGCATGGAACATGCACAGGATATGTACCCATCCTGATCAACAAGCAAATGAGTCAGTCTTACCTGAGGGCAGTCTTTGATGTAGTGACCCTTGCAGAAGCACAGGTGACAGAGGTAGCCATCGGGGGGCTTTCTTGCTCGGCGACGCTGCTGATCAAGTGAGAAGTAGCCTGGCGACGATCCTAGTTCGTACTCAGTACTATCTGGGCTGAGACTGCCTGACATTGAGGCTAATTCATTGTATTTAAGCTGGCTGTTGTTGTAAGGGAAGGCTGTTCCATTGCTGTATTGTCTTTCTTCATCATGATCGGGTGAGAAATTGAAGCGGGTTCGAGGCTGAACTTCCGCCCTGGCGATGGCACGATGCGTGCCTCTTTTGTTGCCTTGACGACCAGTGAAGCTGCTTTCGATGTCGATGAAATAGTTCGATTTGCTGCCAGGATCAAAGATGTCGGAACCGAGGCTTGTCAAGAGTGCCGAAGTGAGGTCACCGTATACGTCACCGCCATCGAAGCGATCGCTTGCCTACAAGAAAGAGAATAACATAACACGCCGTATTAGCAAAGCCTGCACTTTGAAATCCGTTTAGACAAGCGGAAGAACAGATCAGGATAATTCAATTTAAAAGCAGATCCAAATAGACGTTTATGTCAATCCATGCCACGCGCAACTTCCGTTCTGGTTCGATTGCCAGCCATCAACTGCAGTAACCTTAGCAACCATTCCACGGTGCTGCTGCACAACAAAGCCGATCCTCTACAGCAGCCGACACAGCGCATTACGACATGCCACTCCTTCGCATAACGATGGACGGAAAACGTCGTCATCCGTCAAATGTGCGTCGACGTCAAGCAATCACGACCGCAGGAGGGACGTCACTCAACCGGTCGCAAGATGGCGTGTTGCCGAAGGAGCACGCTAGCAGATGGAACTTTCCGGACGTTGAGAGTCATTCTGTTTAGTAGTAGCACGGGCATCAGCATTCAAGGCTCGAATACGCTTTTTATAACCTGATTAATGTCATAGCGATGGGAGACTGAAATGCCACGACCGATAGCTCTTGACAGCAGTTGCTATGGCGACATCCAAGTTGATGTGTGGGTAGTGTATTGGCAATCCCAAGTGCCTGTGTAACTGCGCAGGTTTGTCGGAGTACGCTGCAGACATGGGAGCGCACTGTGCTGCCGCTCATAGCCCACAGATGGCTTAAGTAGGTAGCAGAACAGACCCTGGTTAGGGATTGATGGTCGATCAATGTGTTATCTCGACTGGGCTTCGCTTGCAGTGCGGTTGTAACACGAATCCGGTTGTGGTTTCCTACCAGACGCAACAAACAGCACTCTGTTCTATGCCGCGGGAGAAACCTGCTTGGTTCGCATTCCAAACGACCCATTTTGCCTATCAGCGCAGTCTGCTGCCAGTTTTCCAGGTCGCAATAGCAGTGGTTTTGACTTCGCTACCTTTCGCCAGGGACATACTGAAAAGCCGATCGCCGTAGAACGCTTCTGGAGTCGATAACGCGCTGTCAGACATGCCCTTAATCATTTGCTATGAGGCATTGTCATAAGAGGCTGAGTTGTTTGGGGCGCTGATAATAAATGCGAATTGTATCAGAACGATGCCGCTTATAAGCCAACTGTCCTTGTTTGAATAGCTATCGAAACTAACCAAACAGAGGCATCTGGCTTACCCGACTGCCTGTGCATTCCTGGGCTGTTTATTCGCGTCAATGCCTGGACGGGCAGCCGTCAACTGCACAACCGCCTCGTTGGCATTTGCGAGCAGCGAGCATTATCATTACGGCATCAAGCGGCGGCACTTACTTTGCTCGAGATGTCGCTGACCATGGATGGCACTGTGGCGTCGTAAGTGCTTCTCGACCAATTGGCAGACTGTAGCAGAGTGGATGCCATTGCACTTGCGTCCGAGTGCGGCAGCGCGTCTGGGTTTTCCTGGTCTGACTGACTCTGTGCAGCTTGAAGTCGTCTGACTGTGCTGCGATCGATGAATATCAAATGACGTAGCGCCTCCTTCTCGATGGGTTCATCCCAACCGGAGTTGACATCTGCCGCCGCCGCAGCCGCCGCGATGAGGCTTCCGCAAGCGCCGCTGCGCTGGGCCAGAATGGGACGCGCGTGTCCATCCGCAGCGAGCCAATCACCATCGCATTCGCCTGTAACAGGAAGCATTTGCTGCCGCGCAGGCCGAGCGAGGTAGCCAATCACTGTGCGTCATTTCATTCCGATCGATGGCCTAGCGGCGCAGGGACAGGAACCGGTCGGCACGTTCGTTTGCAGGCTGACGTGAGGGACCATTTGCCACTGTAAAACACGCCGGGACTGTTCCGGATTGAAATTGTTGACAACACGCAAAAGGACCTTGCAAGTGGCAGCCAGATAAGACTGAGAGTCAACTAGCGAATGCTCTAGAGGGAGGCAGCACTGCATTATTGTTACGTAATTAGTCTGATCTTCGCATCGACCCAATCATTACTCCCCGTCCTGTTGCCCCAGAGCTTGCCCCAGGTAAAGCTCAGCCAACTGACGTGCAACCCGCACATAAGGGAGCTCACTCAACTGGCGATGGCTCACGTGAGAGCATGGAGTTGTTTCTTTGTTGATTCTTCAAATATTAATGCCATTGGCAAAGCCAGGTTCAACTCCCATTACTCTATGATGGTATAATTATGTCATTCATAGGCTTAGTATATTAAATAGTAGTACGAATAAGCAGTGCAATGTGGAGTGAGGTCCACACAGTCCAGTCGCCAGAGTTCTATAGAATGAGTGACACAGTCGTGCTCAATGACGCCTGCCTCTGTCACAGTCTACGCTACTGAGCCCCCATTGTGGAAAAGATTTTAAAAACAATATTGCAAGTAGTACCACTGAGACTGCATGTACTTGTCAATTGACGATGCGCAGTCCTAGTGCATTTCGGGATGCAAGTGTTTTCTGGCACGTGAGCTTGAGTTGAAATCGACAATTTTGACAGCAAAGAACAATCCTCGAAATTGACCATCATTGGCAAGCAAGAGTATGGCTGATTGGGTTTAAAATAAAGCATTTTCCTGGAGTCTTCACCTTTGACAGAGGTCAATTCACCTACTTTTTATAGCGAATTGCATTGGGACTGCACATGGCGGATTGCAATTTGCATTTCCTTGCCCTCGTCCTGGCAGTCCGTCAAGCCAGATAATAATGGCACTGGCAAAGTAATCCCTTTAAAAGTGTCTTCCAGAGTGGAACACAATCGAACCACCAGCCTATCCCGCTGACCTTACCCTGATGACCCCGCAGGAGGCCAGGCTGGTGGTCGGCACCTACAGGTTCTGGGGCACTAAAAATGCCCCCAATGGGGCAGAACAACTGCAGGGGAAGGTAATCCTAGCAGCCCGCGTGATTGCGACATTGCTGGCCGAAGAGCAGGAGGCTGCATTTATTTGGGATTCCGAACGACAAATTCGCCGTCGTCTGTTTGCGACAAGTTTGTCTCGTTGTTCCAGACTCATGACGATAGACAATGGAGTGTCAGTCGAAGATTGAACATTTGCTGTCCATTTCATCATTTGTAAACAACTGAAGAACAACAACAACACGCGCGCTGTCTGACTGCATCACGCGCGTCATTGTCAGAGGAACGATTTCATGCCCTCATCGTGCAAATTTAGTGCCTCTGTTGGCAATTTGGCATTGCTACGTCGCCAGTGAAAGCACACTGTGAGCTTCTTTCGGCTTCGGAGAGATGTGTGAACAGGCGCAGTTCACCTTGCGCTTCGCATTCAACATCCCTTCCTTCCTCTCTCAGCTGCCGATCGGCGCTCTTGAGTGATTTGGTTCAATGTCAGGGGATCCATGGGGCTATGTGGCGAAGTACACGGCTTTTGTAGCGCTGTGCTTTCGAGCAACTATCGTTGAACCACTGGAGAAGGCGTACTGTCTTGGAGAGCGACTGCTTTTGAAGCTAGACGAATACCTCCAGCCTTACTTACTGGGACGATGGCAGTTGAATTACTCAACCGACTACTGTCAACCAAAACGACCTCGCCACGGCAACATGGCCGACACGATCGTTTGAAGGGATTTCCCTATCGCCAAGAGACAGAGCAGTTATATGCCATCAACCGCCGAGCACAACGCACCAAAATGTGGTCCAGGGTGAGGAATCCTTGCCGTGCGTGCTCTCAGGGGCGCTCTGTGATGGTGACCATCTTCTGCTGGTGCGGCCTCGTGTTTACATTTGGCGCTTTGCTTATCAGCTTCTACAAGGACTCACACGACGAAAGTGAACAGTCTGTCGATGTCGTGTTCGACCTGAGCGTTGCTGAGTTGCTGTTGACATTGATGGCTGTGTTTATAACCCTTGCCAAACAGACCACGCTGGCCAAGCAAGTCGATGACACACGCAGCGACCTGGAGCGTCACAGCGACTCAACGCATCTGTCGTCAAGGCACGACGTCTCTGTCGTTATGCCCAACGACGACGACGACGATGATGATGATGATGAGAAGGGACTGTTCTCCTGCTGGACTTCGCGCTCGACAACGTCCAAATTCCTCTTTATAGCGCTTTTTGGCTGGCTGACGTCGTCAATTGTGCTCATCGGCAGTTTTGTGGGTTTCTACATTGCGGACAGAGAGAACCACTATTACCTTCGCCAGATGAAGTACACCACTTCCCTCGTGCTATTCCTGAGCATCATATGCGATGCAATTATCACTGAGATCTTCCACGAGGCCCTAGCGCACGCTAAGCTCGACGTCTGTCGTTTGGTCGCCCTGCAACTCAAATCAGAATTGTACCATGAGTTTAGTGAATGTGGCAAAGCTGACAGAATTGAAGTTCTGGAAGACTACCTTGCTTCAACCAGACAATTCTCTCATCATAAACTCAACCATATCACACTGTGCGATGGAATTTTTGTATTTTCAAAGGACAGGCTCTCAGTTGATAACGTCAGCCAATCTAAGTTTGAGAACGTGACCATCGATCGATCGCCAGCGACTGAAATGCGCATGACCACGCTGATGAAATCGAACGCCATCGTCAAGACCTCAAACGACACAGAAGAGTGCGTCGTCTTGGAAACAAAAGACTTGAACGAAGGCTGATGATACCTCCGTTGTCAACAGCAGCTCATGCGTAGCTGCTGCGCATGTTTCTAAAAGGGTACTTTTTCACAGATTATTCTTTGAAATCAGAAGGGGACACGACTGCACGTTGTTTACGAAGTGCTCGTGATATTTTTGTACAGATATTGCAACAAAGACGCATCGTGATTTTTATTTTTTGATGATGTATTTTCATATTTTTATTATTTTATTTTCGTTGTTGATGCCATCGTGTTTATGCGATGTGATATTCGTCTGATCGCATATTCCTTTTCTAAGTCTGGAGACCGAAGCATGCCGACCAAAGGTCCTCTTGGAATTCGTGGTGGTGGCCGCATTACGTCATTAACTGTAAAAGAATTACAGGTTGTTACTTGGAAGCCAAGTTTTACGCCACTAGCTACTTTTCCCTAATGCTAAATGTTTACTGTAACTGGTGTCGATTGAAAGAAAATAGTATTATTTCCAATTTACTTTTGCTTGCGATTTACTTGCTTTCTGTTTCTGACTATATTTTTATCTGATTGTGATGTTCTAAGAGTAGAAGGTTATGTATAAAACGTTGAAATCCTTACGAAGAACCAAGAAGAACTGAAACTTGATTATCAACTTTGGAAAAACAACTGTCCTGTTATTCCTGTATATAAGTAGCTAACTTTTCTGGCAAGTAACTGGCAGAATATCGTTTGAAAATTACTTTTGTAGTATTGTAACTTCACGATAAGCTTTTGAATTAGAAAGTTACTTTAAATGTAATTATTACTTCAACGGAGTTAAGTTTGCTGTCAAGGCGAAGCTAGTTGACCCTACATTTTAGCGCATCTGACGTGAAGGTCTTCACTGCCTGCAAATATTGAGCACGGACAGTGATGTATCTGGTCTCGGAAATTACAAAAATAGCCAGCGGACAGTTCTATTTAGCGATGACGCCGCCGTAAAAAGTCGTTTTTTTCAATTCTTTGTAGCAATTGTCCAACGAAATAGCCATGACGTCAACAGGAATGACTTCCAAGCTATTTTTAGAGCTCCTAGATTGCTTCTTGAATGTTGAAACTTGAAAGCATTGTCTATCGACCACAGCAAAACATACGGTTTGAACCAGAGATACTACTTGGTTTTTGCCGAAGGTAAAATAGTTTGCCACTGCCGCCATCTCAATGCCAGAACGGCAAGATGATGCCGAAGATAACGTAGGTGTTCTGAAAGTGGTGATGCCAAATTCGTTGCATGGCAACGGTCTACAACCTGTATAGATTTTGTAATTGTTTGCCTCGCAATCCACATTTTTGGCCGCGTGTTCATCGCATTGAATCACAATACCTTGACACTTCGCTACGTTCACATGTCTCGTACTCTTAAGGCTTTGGCTTTGTTGATGATAGGTAAGCCAATCTTGCTGTGAATCAGAGTGATTGATCTGTTGACGTCATGCAACTTGCGGCGGCGTTTTCGCTGCAGTCTGTGACGCGTTGGTCAGCTTTTGTTGACTCAGTCGTTGGAATATAATATCAATTATTTACAAGTCTTGCATCGCACGGATTGAATGTATGCTCCTTAGAACCACGCAACTCCTCTCTGCAAAAGGTTATGCCCAGAGTTAGTTTGAAAACTATCTTCTCTTTCTACGTTTACTAATTTCTTCGATGTTTGAAAAGAAGGATTCAAAGGTGAGTTGCAGTCGCATTTCTTGCGAAAGTGAAGTTCAGATTATATATTCTCTGTTTTTGCTCCAGTTTCGAATTATTTATCGGCTAGAATGAGCATTTCTCGTGAGCTTGTCTTTTCTTGTGGGGTGTAGCTATTGCAGGGCGCTATGTTTCGTCTCAATGCTGAGTTGGCTCAAATGCTTTCATGATTCATTCAAAAGCCTTGCTGCGAGCTGTGACATTTCAACATGGGGCTGCTCTGCTCTGCTGGGAAATGTTTTTCTAACCCTTTGCTGTAGACCGTCTCATTCCTCTCGGGCTGCGTCCAGCCACAACAAGAAAGGCTGTTGAGCTCACAGTGGTTACCCTGAACCGCAATTTTGTTGAAATGGTTTGTATAGAGCTGAACTAGTCATACATCTAGGTAAGGAATTAAACAAGCAAGAACGTATAGGTAAACTTTTCAATTTGTAATTATGTTCCAAGGAAAGCATAGAAGTCAGAAGTGTGTGTTTGTGCAGCTGTTTTAACTGTGTGGGGCCCCAAGTAATACACGTCTATGATTTTTGATTTCCCTTCTGAAATATATATAGTTATAGGCCTAATGTGTAATGATGATGATGATGACAACTGCTCCTAATAAGCAGCTGGGTAGAAAATGGTTTATGTGAACACTCCAGTCTGAGCCACCTTGATGTACAGTCAACTCCGCCAATAACGGTGCGCTGGGGACGGTCCAAATTTAACCGTTATTGGCAAAATCCGGTATAGGCAAAACAATGAAAATGACGTAATCCTTTGTTTCATTATAACACCTTGCAGCAGAAATCAGCTAACACATGACAGATAATTATTGCGCAATTGTTAGTTACGATCGAACTACGACGCCAGAGTTGTCTGTAGACTGTCGGAGAGATGAATGAGCCACGGTCTCAATTTCGCCCTGTAATGTCATCAGCTCCATTCTGCTGCTTTCTGCAACAGAAGGATGGCTGTCCAAGTACAAGGAGATGACAGAATACGCGTTCATGACCTCAAAGCTGAATCAATATAATGCAAACTGATTTGGAAGAGCTCAAAAACCGGTAGGCTAATTACGAATTATTTGTCGTCTGGGGCCAGAATTAAACATAGAAGCTCTCGGAGCATGACTCACGGATAATGCATCCATATAATAATTACAACGTAAATGACATAAGACACGGAATACAGTCGAACCTGCCTTAATTAACGACACCTTCGTTAAGCGGACACCTCTTCTGGCTAACGCGGACAGTGGACCCTTTCCCTTAAAGCTGTTGTATCTTTGTGGTTTAAATTTCAAAATCCTCTATATAAATACATGTGTTGTTTTTAGCCTATTTGCTGACCAAATCAGAGCAATTGTTCAGTTCGGTTCACCCGTGTTATACCCGCGAGCAAACACTTTTGTTTACAGTTCACAGAAATCGTAATGAGTTAACAACAACGTCACTGCTATTGTTGCTCTTGAAGCGTGTCAAGCAATAGTCAATTAACGCCCACAAAAGAAATTTCACGCAAGGATGTTTATTGATTCACTGCATTTCCCTACACTCTCCTGGAATATTATTGCTCAACTTTAGTCGAGTCATTGTCTTCCTATTGTCTTTCTCGCAAAGCAGCCTAGTCCGCGCAAGATAGATGATGTGAGCTTGTGAAGAAAAAAAAACAAAAAAACACTCCGTTTTCCCCCTCTCATAGCATAGACGTCACGTTACCATAGTAACCGTGAGTCAAAAACCGAAATAGACGAAAACCGTTATTCGCGGCACCGATATTGGCGGATAGATTTAGCAAAGGCAGACCATATCAATCATTGGGACATCAAAATTTCACCGCTATTGAAGAAATTCCGGTAATGGCGGAACCGTTATTGGCGGAGTTGACTGTATCATCATTAAATCTTGTAAGCCCAATAAGCTCAGGGTGTACTAGGATGAAACACACGTGCACGTTAAGCCGGACTGCTTGCTGAGTTTTTGAAAGTAACTAGCCTTGCACCTACTCGAAAGCGGGAAGAATAACCGTTTCTGCTATTTTCCAGCATTTTGTCTTTCTCGCTTCAACATAGAATCTCTGGATTGCAATTTAGAGAACGCTCTGCATGTGTTTTTTTTAACTTGAAACCTTAAAAACGAAAAGAGAGAAATAGATACAAAGCACAGAAACAGTGCTCACACGGGATTTAAATCTTGTGTAATAACAGAAAAATTTATCTGTTTGAAGTACCATCCAAATATCCCTGAATTTAGCAACAATCTATTCCTAATCAAGCGCCAGTGTTGTCCCTCACCAACCTGAACTTTGGTGGTAAATCAGGCTTGGGTAATAACCCTAAATACTCAACCATATTCCTGATCCTAGTCCTTGTAATGAACCACTCTGACAGACAAATAGCCGTTGGATTATATTGTAGTGACCGGAGTAATGCCCACAACTAGGCTGAGTGCTGTAGATTCACGAACTAATATATTCCACAAGAGCACAAGATTACAGCACAAACAATCATGTAACATAAACAATTACGAGGTAGCCAATCAGGGCACTACCATTCAATGTTCACGTTCTCGTGATCGTGCTCCCGTGAGCTAATACAATGCCACTTCAGGCGATCAAGGGCCACTGAAACCAACGCTGCGATTGGCTACGTCGCATGTCGACAATGACAGATTGTCGACGTATTCCTTGACGGGTGATGCTGCCAATTTCCTCTCCCTCGTCACGATTTTATCCGACTGGCCAACTTTCTCTTCAATAAAAGTGCCAGAGGTAAACAAGTTCAATCTGTGAACTGTTCGTTGTGCAACAACTTTCATGTGCGGAGTTACGTTATTAAGGCCACCTGTCTATAAAGGGCATTTTTGTCAGGTCCCAGAGGTGACCGTTATCAACAGGTTTCACTGTAGTTAACCTGTTATGGTCTGACTGAAGCTCAGTATTTGTACCAGTGAGCGCTGATTCTTGCTTGTAGCATTCATGGGTGGATCAATGTCTACTTGGAGCATCTCTTGACTCGCGTGTGATGGTGCATTGTTCCTTGTGAGCCACATGCGGTTGGCTTGTTGTTGTGGGAAACATTGCTCTGGGATTGTCATCTAATGGCCATGGCTGTAGATCAATGGCTGCGCAATGGAGCTAACCCATACTTCTAGATGCTTAGTAGTGTTACCGGTATTCTTTTCCGTGACATCTAAGGTTTTCACTTTCATGTCAGGCTGCCAATTGCCAGTTGCTTGACTGTACTGCAGTGGAAGACCTTGATCCAATGTCGTCATCAGAAGAAGAGAAATCGCCATCAGTCAAGACAGCGCTACGCACGGCCCTGTGGGCTAAATCAAAGCAGAAGGACAAGTCTGACAATGGTAACACGTTCACATTTACTCCTGGCTCATCTGCAGAGCAGAGCTGTGATGAAAGTCGACAGGATGACAAGAACAAGGTGATTATAATACATTTACAAGCCATCATCATCATCATCTGGCAGTTGATAGCCAAGGCATATCTTCTTGATGGATCTGTGACAGTGTTAGACCGTGTCTTGCTGTTGCATTTTAGGTGTCATCTGACTGCTCAAGTGAAATTATAGATTTGAGGCGCAGACGTAATCGGGAGGCAGCAAGGAGATGTCGTCAGAAGCGACGAGAAAGAATCGACCATCTTGAAGAGGTATTTTTTTATTTTCTGACTCATTATTCTTTGTAATTTGTATGGTGAGGCATCGATTGGCAGATTCGCTTTCTCACCCAGCACCACAAAATGTAGCTGTTATTCACGTCACAGATCTTTCACAGTGAAACCTGTCTATAATAGTCACCTTTGGAACCTGAGGAAAATGACCTTTATGGACAGGTGGCCTTTCTGTCCAGGTTGATTCTATAGAAAGTGCCATTTTGGGGTTATGAAGAGTGGCCTTTATACACATGTGGCTGTTCTATAGAGGTGGCTGCTAATACGGGTTTGACTGTACAAACAACACTGTCATCGATCATCATCCGCAAGGTTATGCAATGTTCAGTTAATTATAAGGAGTTCAAGACGGCAGGCCTACCAGTGTAATGCCAAGCATGAAGCATCTTTTATTCAGCACTGTCAAAGGATCTATCCTAGGCTATGCTTGAGACCAGCACCCTAGTAATCCTATCGGTTGTGTTCTCAATGTTATTGTGTTACTCTTTTATAGACTTGCCACGGCATTGAAACAGAAATCACAAAACTCGATGGGGAAATTCTGTCACTTCAGCAACAGAAGAAAGAACTTGAGGAAATGCTAAAACGCCATCACTGTGTCATGAATGGATAGCCACCACAATTGCTTGATGGCTGCATTGCCTGTCGTCATTAGTTGTTGTCATGACAACGTGCAAGTGATTGACAGGCGTGTGACAACTTGACGTCTGTGTTCTCAGCTGGGATGAGCTCAGATTGTGCAGGCTGTTTGCATTTTGTATGATATTGAACATTTAATACTGATGTCTAATAGTACACTAACCAAGTAGGTTATGATTCGAGGCAGATTGTTCTGGGATCTGTTGGTAGAATTTAATTTTGTTATAGAAAGGATTTTGGCCATGTATATAGTTGATAAATGAGAGTTTTATGGCAGCAAGTTTTATCCTGTCATTGTGTGTTGTCAGATGCTGTGGTCATGTCACTCATGCGTGTTATTGCCAATCAGTTCTTACTCTGTTGGAATGATATAATTATTGTTGGCTGTAGAAATCGACTTCAGAATGATTCAGAATGGCAGATAGATATTATCATGGTGCATGCAGTAAAATAGTAAATCCCTCAACATTTGCAAAATGACCCCAAGGTAATTAGCAGACCTATAGTCTCAGGGATATAAATACGCGGCAAAGTGGTTGCCCAACCGATTCCATGAAGCTAATTCTAGTGTGCGCCGTCTTCAGTCTTTTGTCTCGTAAGACCTCTGCTCCTTAGCAACCACTATCAGCGGTTCCCATGAACACGAGTATCAGGACGCGGGATGAAAGCAAGTAGCAGCTGAAGTGGTCTCCTGCAGTGTTGGTATGAGTGATATCAGCTTGTACGACGGAAGAGCGGGCGATCGTGCAGGTATTGAAGTGAATAGGCCGTGGACATGTCATGGCTTTCCTCAGCGCAGCAACCGACACCCGTTCTTCGCCAGAAACAACCCTCATGTCAAACACGTGAGACACATCGAAGGGCTTCTTGGTGCGCCGATCTGCCATGTGACGAACAGCCGACCGCAGCAGCGGAGACGGCAAATCACTAATCCCATAATTACAGATGATTATCTACAGAACCTTCCCATCAAGTTACAATCATTTCAAGTGAAGGAAAAGGCTTTGCCGAGCATTGGAATAGGTAGGTGAATAACTTTCGCCCTGCCTGCCTCGGCACGCTTCATATGTTAAATTTGATTTTGTGAAGTGTTTATTGCCCACTACCCATCTGATAAAATGTAATATTACGAAAGGAGAAGAACTTAGAAGAAGCGCAACCTCATCCAGCATCAGCTGGCATGAATCGAAGCTTGTTTGTGCCTCCATGGCAACAAGCGTGCCTCTTGTGATTGCCTCGCTTGCACTGTCTCAATTTGACAGCCACATGATACAGAGTGAGAGACTGACACTGAAAGCACAGATTAGTTGACAGTCGCTGACAGTGTTTTCTCAGAGAAAGTTCAGTGTTGTCTACTGTGTCTGAACGAGCAAACATTTCGCCAATTCAGCTCAGCTCAGACGTAATGACTTTTCTGTCTTTGAGTTGATTGAGGTGAGTAGCATGGGGTCCACTTCAGGTTCAATTTTCAAGCCATTTTGTGTGTTTGTGTATGACTTTAATCTGAAAATCTATCAAGTTATAAGATAGTATAAGACTTTATTATATGCACTAGAAGATAACTTCACATCACTCAGGCACCGACCGAGTTCCTAGACGTCCGACATTGATCACAACCACACAACAACGACCCGGGTTACACGTGGTCGCCACCATTTCCCTACATCGTTCCGAGGCCCTTTAATTATCTAATACGAGGCCTATACATAAAAACCTACACTCCTCCCAGATTTGCAGGTAAATCTAACAAACAAAACTAAACAAACTGCATAATAGTAGCCTGCGTGCAGACTTCAACTGTTTCTCTGGAAATCAGTAAAGTCTGCGCAACGCAGCGCAAAAACCA
>OFHS01000191.1:32196-54185 GCA_900245855.1 Calvadosia cruxmelitensis
GGAGCGTGATTTGATTGGATCACCGTGTTTTCAACTCTGATGCAGCGTCAGCAGAAATGGTTTTTGTGCTGTGTTGCGCAGACTTTACTGATTTCCAGAGAAACTGTTGAAGTCTGCACGCAGGCTACATAATAGCAACCATAACGGAAAATTTGAAGCTTATCAAAGTTCGAGATCGTTCAGCCACACTGGCAATCGCCGTTGACGCGCAGGACGAGAATGCACTGGCGAATTCGCAGCAATAGGTTCGCCACCATGAGACGAATCTTCACCCGAAGAAGAGTCTTCCTGCTCAATATTCATCACCTCCTCCGCACATTTACGAACAGGAGCAACATGACATAAAGATTCACACATTGATCACAACCAGAACCTTTTGTGGCGTGACTTGCTTTGCAACAACTCCCGGCAACCAAGGATCACAACAACGAACATGATCCGCTGACTTTATCCATACCAAATCCCCTTCCAGGAAACGTAAAGCATAAGGTTGCATATCGTCAATCGACTCGATGAATTTCAATCGCGGTTGATATTGGAATATTCTCCACGACGGTGGCACCTTTGAGCTAATCCGATGGCGAATTATTGTACCACAGAGCTTCCAACCCTTCAAGGGTAAAAAGAGGGAGCAGGAATCGAAAATAAAGAACTGAATGACCACGCCCTTTTTGTACAATAGATATGAGTTTTGTTTCGTAAGGCTTGATTTCTATGGAATGTTCTTGAAATTGGAATCTGATAGTTTCGAAATCTATAGGATCATTTTCATTTTGAATGGTTGCACATCTTCGATCAGGCCCTGCTCCATGATGCAGCACGTTTTGATGGCATAACTATCGCAAACATGAAAGCCAAACAATTCAAGTCAGTAGAAATCTAAATCAGTTCCAAGAATCAAGTACAAACAACAAAATATTTATTGTTGTAAGTAAAATAGCCAGTGGCGTAGCCAGCTTCTAATTTTGAGGGGGCAAATAGTCGCGCAGCAGCCGCGTAGCGGCCGCTCCCGTGCCCTGCCGGAGGCGAACATTTTTGGGGGGCTTGGTGTACCTGCAAGAACACGTTAGAGTTTTCTGTAGAACTGCAGTTCCGAATCCAGTAAAAATATTTATATAGATTTCTGATTCATTCACAGTAAGACAGTAATATTCATATTACGAAAAAGAGTAACCCTCACCCCCAACTAGTTTCTCACCGGATTTCGCCTTGTTTGATTTATGACTTGAAAGAGCATTGGGGGGGGGCGACTGCTCCCCCTCGCCCACCTTGGCTACACCACTGAAAATAGCTGACAGTCTGCTGCATGCAGCAGCAAAGAAACTACTGAGATCTAACTATTATCTACATGTAAATGATTATATTTGAAGCTAGCTGGGGGCCAAATTTACAACAACAGCTCATCATGTTGCTACCATGTTGAATTGCTGCTTTCAACCATGTTGCCAAGGGCAACACGATCTCTTCCACTAACCGTTTGACCAACTCCAACGCGAAAACAACAATGTTTTCCAATCTCACAAATCAATGCAAAGTGAATGCAGATAGAGCCTACGTTTTAATTAAAAAATAGGGCTGACAGTAGACTTACACTTAGTAATTTCTTAAATATCTAGTAGTTTATTGGATAATCGGGAGGATATTAGAGCAATCGGGAGAGCGGGAGACTGGTTGCAAAAACGGGAGACTCCCGATTGAATCGGGAGGGTTGGAAGCTCTGGTACCAGTACAATGCATCAATCACATTACACTTGGATCGCGCGGCATAACATTTAATCGTCCAATGATTTTTTCACTTATGCTGTTTCCTTGCGGTCAATACGCAGCACGAGGTGTAAGCCTAACGTTCCAGGCACTGCAGAACTGCACGACCTCTCTCGACTTGAATGTTGCGTAATTGTCCCATACAATATCATTCGGCTTGCCTCTTTCACATAATACATTCTTCAACTGGTGCACCAACTCGTTCTCCCCTTCATCTTTTATCTTCCGCCAGATGGCATACCTCGATGGACCACAGTCAATAATCGTCAGATACTTGCTACCAAGGTATTTGGTCACATCTATGGCAATGCGATCCCACACTGCTTCAACATCCAGAGATCCCTTCACCCATCGCACAGGAGCCGGGTCTATCGACTGGCATTGATTGCAACTGCGTACAATGGTTTTCACCTCCTCGTCCGTGACGGTCAGACCCGCTCTTGCTGCCAACCACTTTGTACGTGTGACGCCACCGTGAACTAAATTGTGCATATCCAACAGCCACAACCCGAATCTGTGATCGTCACTGCCAACAAGTCCGTTGCCCACATCACCCGCAATGGCAGCGCTGCCAACCTGATAACCAACATCACCGGCGCTAGGACCCACATTGACGACCGCGTCCTTCACTAGCCATGCTTGAGGCACACGAGTTAGATCATCGGCTAAATTGTCTACCGACTTGACAAGTCGCACAGTGACATCAAGTTTGTACTCAGAAATAATCGACGAAATCAAATTCAAACGACGACGTATCAGCAACTCACTGGAAGCCCTTTTATACAATCGACGTTTTTGCTTCAAAACATCCGCCAGCCAGCGATAAACTGCAACAGAATCCATTATCAGTTCAAACATTTTCAATTTCCACTCAACAGCCAAGGTCAGACCTTTCAGCGCAGCGTCAAGCTCGGCAAGGTTGATGTGGCTCTCGTGATTTGGCCTGCGCATCCAAGAGGCGTCTTCGACTACGCTTCCCTCTACTTCAACAATGACTCCCATTGCCAACAAGCTTGCATCGAACCATATTCTACCGCGTCTGTCGGCAGACACATTCCACTTGCCGTTGACGGGATCATGTTCTTTTACTCGGCGCAAGACATCCTTTACTCGATCAGGTACGGAGCCAGGTAACACTCTGTCCCATTCATCATAAGCGTTTACAGTCCGCTTCAAATAGCTGGACGCAACTCTCAACCAACCACATACTGGACCCACGAGCTGGCCGCACACCGAATACAACTGCCGCTTCGTCAAGCGAGCGATGTCGTCGTCCAAACCCAATGGGCTGGCCCGACTCCAATTGATTACTCCATTTCCACGATGAAGCACATTAATTCCCAGCACTCGCAACAGCACAGACTCAGAAAATCGTTTAGTTGGCTTCGACAGCAATCCATAACGACTCAAATGCCTTCAAACACATTCTGCGGACACAACACTCTCATCAACAAACACATCGTCAATGTACGAATCACATCCTGCTTTGACTAATGGGTCAAGATTAATCATTTTTTTCAACACAGCCGACATTATCATCGGCGCCACATTCAAGCCAAATCCCAGCCGAGTCAAGCACCACCGTTTCCCTCTATGAATGACCGTTTGATACGCCCACAAATTCTCTTCAACCCGTAACTGTAAATAGGCGTCTTTCTAATCAACTATCGAGAATTTCTCACCTTTTTGCCTCCAGCTCCTTAGTTTGCTAACGCACACGTCACTGGCCCCCGTATACAAATCCACAGATTGGTTGAGCTCCCGAAAATCAAATATGGGCCGCACCTTCTTCTTATTCTACTGGACAACCTCAAACAAAGGGATTAACGCTTTCACAGTATCCAGTTTTTTTTCTTCATAAGGCACCAAATATCCTTTCTGTACCCACTCGTCCAAAGTCTTCTCAAACGCCTGTGGGGTGGCACTCTCCATACAATAGCAGCTAATTACATTCTTCATAAACGCTGGAGGCTTCCCGTCAATCCATTTCCATGCAACCGTCCAACAGTCGCCATCAAAGGTCGCTTTGAAATTGTCATCATCGATATCAATAGGCTCCGGCAGTCCAGACTCCTCCTTAACGAATACATTTGACCCATATGACATAAGCTGCGGCGCCGTCCCAAACGTGAAACCGCCATTACGATCTACGGTAATCCTATCAAAAGCTTTAACGGCATCCATACCAAGAATCACATCTACTCCAGGCAGCAAACGATTGACAACATGAGATTTCAATTCCCGCTCTGTACCGCCCACTTCCACATTGACAACTAGCGTACCTTTTGACATCACGCGCGAGGAGTCCATCATAGTAATTGGCACAACACCAGCATTCAATGCCAAACCCGCCACCATCTGTTCACTCACAATTTTGGAAGAGCAGCCAGTATCCACCAACGCATAATACGAGTGTCCGTTAATGCCCACAAATACAGTCAACATGCCGGTAATTTTCCGGGGTCTTAGCCGGCTCCGCTAGTGCCAAAACCCCCGTCTCGTTTCCCGACGAATTCCGACAACCAGAAGCGACATGACCTGGCTGTCTGCATCGATAACAGATGATGGGGTCTTTGCTTTTACGTTCAACCGGAAAATTTTTGGTCAGATGTCCTGCAACCCTACATTTGAAGCAATAGCAACATTTCTCATCCGTCGACGCCACTTGTTTCACCGCCACGGATACAACCGGTTCGTCATGTGCTTTTGTCCCTTTTACGTTTTCCGCCTCGAGCAATACACGTGCGCGTGCCACCAAATCCTCATCCGACGCGTCAAACAGCACTCGCAATTGTATACCAATATGGACAGGTAGACCCACCACAAATGCAACCCCTGCTCCGTTTATGCCAGCAAGGTCACAGAGGCGCTTGATATCGCCGTAGTAGACATCAACATTTTCGCCCGGCATGTAACATCTCGACCGCAGATGATCATAAGCTGCAAACTTTGACTAACAAGACGCATTCAGTATCTTTCGTTTCACCAGCTGAATACGCTTCTTCTCATCTGCCGGCATCTTCTGATAAATGAGAAACGGAGGGCCTTGCAAGAGGAGAGACACTAATGACGGAATGACGCCATCTCCGTCTCCTTGACATCTTGCAGCTCAGCCACGATCTCGAATCTAGACCACCATTCAGCGGCGTCGCCCTCACCATTGTACGTTCCCACAACGTCCGTAATTTTCAACTTTTGCGCAGCCATGGCCCGTTAGCTTATAAGACTTTATTATACGCACTAGAAGATAACTTCACATCACTCAGGCACTGACCGAGTTTAGACGTCTGACGTTGATCACAACCACACAACAACGACCCGGGTTACACGTGGTCACCACCATTTCCCTACATCATTCCGAGGCCCTTTAATTATCTAATACGAGGCCTATACATAAAAACCTACTGTTACTATTCTCTAAAAGTAACTTTTCAAAGCTACTAGCTACCTGTCAGGAAAAGTTACTTGTTACAGTTATTTTCTAAGTTACTTTCATCAATGGTAGCATAAGAAAAGAAGGCATAATTTACAGATGTATTTTAAATCATTGCAATTTCCTGTCTGCTATGGCTTTTTACATGCATACATGAATGCTTTGAAGCTTATTGTATCTTAAAGTTATCCAAGATCACCTATAGTCTAGAAGTGAAAAGTAACTAACTTTAAACAAAAGTAACTTTAAAGAGCTACTAGTTACTTTGAAAAATAGTATCTTTTACAGTTAAAAGTTACTTTCAGTGAAAAGTCATTAGTTACTTTCAAACGTTACCCAAAAAGTAACTTTTCAAGTAACTAGTTACTAAAGTAACTACAGTCAACTCCGCCAATAACGGTTCCGCCATTACCGGAATTTCGTCAATAGCGGTGAATTTTTGAAGTCCCAATGATTGTTACGGTCTGCCTTTGCTAAATATATCCGCCAATACCGGTGTTGCCAATAACGGTTTTTCGTCTATTTCGGTTTTTTATTCTGGCCCCAGACGACAACTAATTCGCAATTATAGGTTTTTGAGTCCCTCCAAATCAGTTTGCATGATATTGATTCAGCTTCGAGGTCATAAACGCGCATTCTGTCATCTCATTGTACTTGAACAGCCATGCTTCTGTTGCAGAAAGCAGCAGAATGAGGCTGATGGCATTACAGGGCGATATTGAGTCTGTGGCTCATTCATCTCTCCGACAGACAACCATTACGTAGTATATCAATCGTAACTAATAATTGCGCAAAAATTATCTGTAATGTGTTACCTGATTTCTGCTGTGATATATTACAATTAAACAAAAGATCACGTCATTTTCATTGTTTGTCTATACCGGATTTCGCCAATAACGGTTAAATTTGGACAGTCCCCAGCGCACCGTTATTGGCGGAGTTGACTGTACAGTAAAACCTGTCTATAACGGTCACCTTTGGGACCTGAGGAAAATGACCTTTATAGACAGATGGCCCTTCTGTCCAGGTGGATTTCTATGCAAAGTGTCATTTTGGGTTATGAAGAGAGACCTTTATACACAGGTGGCTGCTCTATAGAGATGGCCTCTAATACAGGTTTGACTGTAGTTACGTTACAGCACTGGAGTCAAACGTTGATTTAAATTATTTGAGCCGAAATGATGGTTCACGCTTGTGCAAGTGATGTCCGTATTCTATCTTTTTGAAGAAAGTTTACGGTTACTGTAAGAATATCTACTTCTTTTTTATTTATTTTTGCAAGATAGAGAGGTCTGTTTGATTGGCGGAACACGTCTTAAACTGTCATAGCAAATCAATTTATGCTGCAAGATTAATTGACTGACGTGTAGACAACCTGCCAACTTGACATGAATGCAACTTAAGCGATATAATTGCTAAGAGACTATCCAAACTGCTAATTGCATAGATCACACAGAAGAGGCCAAATCTGTGATTGTCTCGAACAGGAACTCTTTTCTTTTGTTTTTTATTGTGGTATGTGAATTTCAAGGAGATTGATCAATGATATGACTCTGCCTTTGCTTAACTGTTGCTTGCAGTGCCTGTTACAACTGGTTGGAGAGAAGCACTCATCAGGCTTATCACTACGTTGCAAGATGACAACACTGCTGATTGTGCCGGCCGTGGTAGGGCCATCATCTCTCCTTCCAAAGAAAAGTCAATTGCTAAACGCTGCGCAAGAAAGAAAATGGAAGAAGAATTCATTAGAAATGTCACATCTCGAGAACAGACGCGGCCAGCAACAGCACCTTTTACTAACTCAATGGAGCACAATCAAGCAGTCCTACTTAACAATCAAGGTGCTGGATGTGGCAACAACTTACAACATGACTGGAAGGGGGCGTTGATGATTCAGAATACTCCATTTGATTCAGGTCATTTAGAATCATTAGTGGCTCTACCTGACCACGAGACCTATGTGAGTTTGAGTTATTATGGAGCGCTGAATAATCACATGGCCATTAATTGACAGTCACCCGATGCTATGTTGTTGCAGCAGAATGTGGTAGTGTTTGGTGACTGTTTAATGTCTGACAATCTTAAGCATAGTGTATGTATGTGGTGCATTTAAATGACAGTCATGGATGACCGACCTTAACTTAATGCTATGGATTCCAATTGATGATGTGACCTACTGACCCCAGGACTGATAAATTGTTATTTTCTACTGTGTATATATATTCCATGAAAAGGAGAGATTCCTATGTGTTCTTTTCATGGATGGGATCTATTCTTGTTTAGATGTTTCAACTCCTGGCAGCCATTTTGCAGACAGACTCAGCGACGGTTGTCCAGCAATGGCTGGTCCAGGCCCCATTGAGAGGTAAACATGCATATTTGTTTGTGTTGACAATTATCCAGTACACATTGGTGAACATGATGCAGAATACACTGAAGGAACAAGAAACAAATTTGCAAAGATAACAATAATTGATAACAATAAATGATAATAGTAACATCGGAATAGGCAGATATCAACATAATTGTTTCAGTGGCAGAGATTCCACTCTCCCGTTTCAGCTGGAAACATCCCATTTTGAGACACCTTTCTGGCCTTCCGTTTTCAATGACAAACTCCCAGTTTCTCAGTTCGTTCTCTTTTTATTTAAGTTTTTATTGCATATGGCGTAAATAATATGCAGAATTACTAAAACTATTGTCTCTGAAAAGCTGCCAACTGTTTGTTCTACTGATCTACACTTTGGTCTGGAGCGCATTGTATTGAAACGTGATCCAATCAGCGAGTGGCAATCGTTTCCATGGCAATGGTATGAGTTTTCATTCCTCATGTTTCATTTAAACATTGATAGGCTACTAAAAAGTTACAACAAAGTCAAAGCGTTTTGAAGTTGAAACTAAAGGATGCAATCAATATTGCTTCTAAGTTGTCTTTCCTGCAATTTTCTGGGGGAAATTTTGTTGTAAAAATCCCCTTTTTTCGAGCTGACGAGGTTGGAATCTCTGCAGTGGGTGTTTCTCGTGTATGCACATTTGAATTCCCAATTCGGATATTGTTGATTTGTCATAGGTCATAAGTGGATGTGTTTGAGTTCACTGTTGCTATTTCTGTGAGGTATTGACTTCTGACATCCTCTTATTGAAAGGCATGATGATTGCATAGGATTACTATCAATGGTGACTACCGGTAGTGGCTAAAGTACTCCGTACAAAAAACAACAAAAGGTTCCAGTTTGGGAAGTCAACACATTCTAACAAATTTGTTTTTTATTAGTTATTTGTTCAATTTGCTTAACATGTCTAAAATGCTCAAGTAGGATGGGTTTAAAATGCCAACTGACTAACTAATGATAATAAGCAATGCGTTGGAAGTCTTTTGCTTCATACAGACCTAATAGAAATATGGAAATAAGGAATGTTGTCGTGTGCAGCTTGCTCTGCAGGAATGTGTGAATATGCAACAGTTAGCTGTGATTACCATGGCAACAGTTAGCCATGGTGAATCAGTAGACGCAAAGATGACTCATGGCATGCGCTGATCAGTTGCAAGCTCTTTGTTTTGGTCAGTACGCTTGTGCATCGATTATCCACCCACCTATGCCGTGGAATATATATCGAAATCTATTATCAATCTGAGCAACTTTACATGAGGATAATGGTGTTCAACTGTTGTGCGTGGTGTCAACTTCATTCTGAAAGGCAGACAAATGAACATCTACAGAGATCACTTGTGATGTGTAAAGCACGCTTGCATCAAGCACGCTTGCATCAAGCACGCTTGCATCAAGCACGCTTGCATCACTGCCATATTATTGCTGTTTACTTTGCAAAGTGTGCAATATTTTATGGAGATGAGAATGAAGAAGCCATTGCCTGCATTGTCTATGATAATCATTCAGTGAGTTGCAGCCTTGCAGGCTGGCATTTTACACTGTTGCGACTTATAATGAGACAGTGATGAATGCATTGGTTTTACTTGATTTTTTATTCGAGACAAGCAGAAATTTATACAGTCCATCCTATTTATTATCAATGAACAATAAGGCAAATTTGGCAACTAGTTAGTGCCGTTTTCAAAACATTTAAAGAACTACTAGCTGCTACGCAGCTACAGCCAGCATCGTATGCTACGCATTGTTTCTTAATTTAGGCCTAGGTCAAATGGATGCATGTTGCTTTTTTCTATCTGATTACAAATAGGATTGTCAGATGACTTAGATCCGCTGGTATTTGATTCAAGTCGCTCTTGCTGGAATCGGAACAGCTCCTATATTGCAACAGGAGCGCATTGCAAAGTCGATCTATTTAATTTGACACTCCTATTCAAACCAGACAGTCCTATTTGTATCAGACGGCATTCTTTACCATTTCTATCTCAAAATTGTGGCTGCAATAGGATAGGAGCGAATAAAGTGCGTCCGTTTAATCCAGGCCTAAGGTACGGCCCAAGTCGATCCATTTCAATTGAAATCAATCCAATTCAAACCATTCGAATGCAACAGATTTCAAAGAGAAGCACAGTTAATTCTTTCAACCTTGAAAAAAACATAATTCAGCTGCAAGGCGGGTGTTCCCCCGTCGATGCCTTTGAATCAACTAGTCGAATCGGCGGACTCTATTACATTATAAATAAGCCATTAACAATTGAGGATTTGACAAACAAAGATACATACATACAATCATACATGCAATACATACGTATATAGACAGACAGACGGACAGACGGTTGTGAAATATAGATGACGCACAGCTGTGTTTTTTAGTTTTGAAAGTTGCCAAGCAGTACTTTACTTCTTAATATTCTAAACAGGACGTGTTGGGACGGACATAGCTGAAAATGAGCAAAGTGTAGATGGTAACAATAGGTCGTTGAAACTGCAAAGATCTGTCTTTCGCCATTTCCCTAGTTGCCATTTTATTGTTGCCATAGTTGCATTATTATATTGTGATTGCAAATTCTAGAGAAGCAACTTGTCACTGACATTCTACATGTTATGACATTGACGGATGACAACCAAGAAGACGGCTTCTCGCTCACTCCTACTCCCCAGACCATTTATGAAGATCAGATGCTGCAACAGGAGATGGGTATTGACATTGATGAGATTCGCAGATACAATCGTCAACACAGAGATCGTAACAGCACATGCTGGGGCAAACAACTCAACACAAACCAAGAACAACCCCAAAGGTATTGTGTAGGGGATGTTTGCATGAATGAATGAGATAGAGGATGCCATGTAGCTCAGACAGTTGACGGCGGCAGTGTTTTTTTTACATTTTGAGTGTGTGACTTACAGATAGCTGTACAGTGGAATCTGTCTGTAATGGTCACCTTTGGGACCTGAGGAAGCTGACCTTTATTGACTGGTGGCCTTTTTGTACAGGTTGATTTTGGGGTTACGAAGAGTGGCCTTTATACACAGGTGACTGCTCTATAGAGGTGGCCACAATCAAGTTTGACTGTACTAAGCTGGTTGCATCACAACGAGTCACTATGAATATGCAAGATAGCTTGGTTTGAGTGAGGTGTGGACGAGGACTCTTTGCACTGCCATATCCTGGATTGGTCTTAACATTTGATGCTAATAGTAATACAAAACAAATTTGAACATTTAACATAGGATTATAGCAATTTGGAATTTTCTTTCTTCTTTTGGATTTGTGTTGTGGAACTTTCTCTTTTCTTGTACTGATTTTGGAAGTATGTATACATTAGCTGTTAATTCTCTATTCTGTTAAAATTGATTAAGGGCTAAGGCATACAAAACTATGAAGAGTTTGATGGCAAAAATATAAAAGGAGTTCTTGATCAAAACATCATTCTCACAAGAAGGTCCATAGTAGCATAAAACGTGCATAGACAAAGATCCAGTGTCTCACGGCACGGAACTGACATTACGATGAACTACGGAATAGCAGACATGTGGGCAGGATGGTTAGAAATTGAGTATGAAGAATAACAGCGAGCGATTGATTGGGATGCCAGAATGGATTGTAATTAGAATCAGAATGAGATGATTAGATGATTGAGCTAAGCAAGTTGATTTCACTTCTGTTTTTGAAACTCAATCATTCCATATTAGGAAAAGTGATGGAAGCCAAAGGAACTGCAGCACTCTCACTCGCAGTATCACATTTCAATTTGGAGAGATCAAAGTTGCAATCCATTTCAAATGCCTCAATCTTATCAATTTGTTCTGTGCTACTGCTTTTGAAATCTGTAAGACGTGTTCAACCGTATTTGTATGCTACCGACTGGTCTTTTCATCAGAGAAGCGTTGATAAAATAGAAATAATATAATACTATGATTAAGAAGAATTGAGAGACTACTTTGATGCATATTCATAATTTCTCGTTTAATAATGATCAGCCTACCATGCTATGTTGAAAAAAACTACAGCTGCCATCATAGATGCTTTGTTTTCACTCTCTGTCAGCCCCCGTCTGTCGTCAAGGCAACTGAGTAAATCACGTCTAAGAACATCTGACTGTAAACCATGTACACCCTTCTGTGTGGAGCTACCTCTGAGTCAAGGTAGTCGACGTACAGTCAGCAATGTTTCTAAGATGAATGACAGACAAGAAGGTGAGCATTGAACGTAACCAGTTATCTTTTATTGTTTCAAGTGATCCTACTGGGTCATATGTGTTTCCTAATTTCTTCCAAAATGACACAGGAGCACCACTGCATTCATATCACTCTTGAAGAAGAATTGAGTTAACTGTAGCAAACGTAACAACTGAATTCTCAACACTCCTGACTGCACAGAACGGATGCCATTTCATGTCAGACAGTACCTGCCAGCAGTAGGGGTTAAGAAGCATAAAATGGTTCCCCATGAATTATACTCTGATATATACACACCAGGTGATGAGTAGTGATTATTGAAAAACAAAAATGCGTAGTGCAGTCAACCCTGTATTAGTGGCCACCTCTATAGAGCAGTCACCTGTCTATGAAGGCCATTTTCCCCCAGGTCCCAAAGATGACCATTATAGACAGGTTTCACTGTAAATGCATCAGCCAGAATCAAGAGTTTACGGTGATCAATGGAGGTTGTTTTGCATAGAGAACGACTTTGTAATTTCGGATCAGCTGAACAAATAGACTGTGAGACACGACTCGATCGATGCAATTTTTTCTTGAATGTACAAAGTGCTTGTTGAGAGTGTTCAGTTTTGTCTTCTAGTGAAAACAACAACTTTCCAGCCGCAAAATATCAGTCAACTATGGTTGCAAGATGTCAATGGCAAAAAATGTCAAGTTAAGAGCTGATTCAAACTAGAAACACAAGCACAATCATGGATGCATTTTGTAGCGAAAACCGTTTGCAAAGTCGATAACTTCACGTTCTTAACATTTGAGCTAGAAAACTTAAACTACAGAGACTACTGCAGATTGACAAATCTATCTAATAGGCCTGAAATTTCCATCCTCACTTCCCTGATTGTTTGCTTACAAAACCGGATCTGAATCAGAACATGATCCGATGACAAATACTAAGACGGAGAATGAAAGCAACTTCCACCACAGCAGACTCCTGGGTTACCATGGTAACCATGAGTCAAAATGGAGCCTAGAATTGTATTGTAGTTATTATTCAGCTGTGACAAGTGGAGACCATGTTTAAGTTATGACTACATTGCATTGATTAACAATCGGTTGTTGACCGCGACGCATCGGTTGTTGAACAATTACCATTGGCTTACCTCTAACTGATACAAGTTGCCAACTGACATACCACATTTTGTCATTGATTCGTCACAGTTTAAGAGTATTAACCCTTGTCCTGCTATTGACGTGTATACACGTTTTCGAAACAAGTCAAAAGTAGCAACACACAACCAATCAGATAGTTAGTCCTTAGCAAGCAACCAGTCAGCAATTGGTGAAGCGACTTCAAGTCTTTCTTTAAATAGTTTTACGAGCAGGACAGGGGTTAAACTGTGGCTTTAAATTGACATGCGACTTGTACACGCAAAGTGATTTCATCAACTCAATTCTCTGCTTTCTCATATTCATGCTGATAAATTGGGATGTGAGTTATACGCAGGGACAACTTGTGCACCCAAAATAAGATCCTTGGAATGAAGAATTGTTCTTAATGGAATTGTGTAAATTATTTTGTATGAACATGGAACAAGTAGTATTATCTCAGTTTTATCTTCCTGGCCATAGATCTTATCAGAACTCATCAATGATATCATTATGTAAGTACTTTGCATAATGTTTGATTTCTCCCGTTGAAAACTGCATGTTGTGATATAAGCCAGCTGATAAAGATCAATAATCACTGCCACGTTAAACATGACTAAACAGTTCATCTGATTTGTTGACATATCCTACTTCAGTTAGTTAGTTTATTCAACCCCTGAACACAGATTTGTTTGTTTTCAATCCAGGAATACGACTGAGGATGGTTACACGCGATGGTTCGTCCCATTCCAGGTCTCTGTGGACATCGCGTCAGCCAGGAGATGCCAAGGCATGTATGTCGCCGGTGTGGTATGCATCTAAATCTGTCCCATCAGATCACAATACTCAGAAAGAGCAGTTCAAAAGCGAACCATGTGAACATCCATTGGACGTGCTCAGTGAGAATGATGTCAATACGTATTGAGTGCCAGATGAATCTTATGGCAGTAGTGCAGATAGTCAACGTGCATCATGGATAGCAAAGGAACAACTGAGGTACAAAACGCCAGTGGCCCTTTACAGCAAGCTTCTGCTATCACTGACCAGTGGACTGACTGTGTGATCTGCTGTTTGTAGAATCCATCACAATTACCGCAGATTGTCACTTGGCAGCAGATGAGGCCTACGTCATTATCATGGAACTGGCTTTAGTAAAAGGAAAACATCATCATTTGTTCCTCTAGCATTTGTTCCACTGATTGTCTGTGCACAATCCTCAATCAGTTGACATGGCAACTATCAAGTGACTATGTTAATAAAGATGACTGCACTGAGCTTGGTTGACATTCCTGCAATTGAATTGGCTCAGCAATGTGCACAAGAATACAATCATTGAAATAGAATTGATTTGCCATCTACATACATTGCTCTATTTATAACCCTAGCTTCTAGCTGTCCAGTTTAGAACTTCAAGGTCAGCATAGTAATGAAATGAGTTTGCCAATGGGTCACAACGTCAGTGGGTGCCAAACTGAGATTGTCTGTCGCGGCCGTGATAACATGTCCTTCCAATGTCGCTGGCCCAGCACTGTTGCACTGCCCGTATTACCAAGTATTATGTTGCCAAGCAGCCGTTTACGTGGCAACATGACACGCAAAGCATTCACTCCAATCTTTAGAGAGATGTCGTCAGCTGCCACTGTGTCTGATGGTCCAAGCGTAAAACCCACTTCCTCGTTGAAGCTAGGAATGGGCGATATCTTGATGGTTGATGTTTTACGGATCTTGAGAACTTTCTCTCGGTGATAAGCGGTGCACTTCGCATAAACAGCTGCATTCAGAAAGATAATGTAGTGTTATGTACGCCTTAAAAGCAAACAGAATATTGCAATCCAGCATTGCTGTGCGAGAAAGTAACTGTTATGCGATAGCTACTGATCCTTTTGCTTCATGGGTTACCCTCATTTGAGAAATCTAAATTTTACTCCATCAAAAATGGATGGCAAATTTAATCAAATACAAGTAGGAATGCAATTGGTACGCATCGCTGTTTGTTTGCATGTGTTGAGCAATTACTCGTGTTAATTACTTACAGTAAAAATAATTAATTAGTAACCGAAAATTATTATGTGAAAAGAAAGCAATTTTCAAGAAATTACTAATTATTTTTTCTTTCAAAGAAATCTAAAAAAGTGAGTCTTCAATATAATCACAATTGAAATTTTTATAGGACTGGCTAACTGCTGTTTGAAGCCAAAATTCTGTTCTTGAGGTTTTGCTTTCCATCGTGCGAGTATAGCAAGGATCCGACTTCTATGTAGGCCTTCACTAGCTCAACGGTGCTGTTGGTTGAAGCTCAACTACCTGGCGCAACTTAATTTTCAACCTGAATAGATGATTATATGATTGACTTTCAAGCATCTTTACTTCAAACCTCGGCCAAGCGGAAGGGAGGCAATTAGGAGCCAATCAGTTGCAATGGAGTAAGGACGCGCGCACCGTCCAAATTGGCAAATCAAGATCACCCCCAATAAAAAGGAAGGAGATTTGCTGTTTATTTGCTATTTATTTCTTCGTCAAACAATATAAGAGTTACATCTACATTAAATAAAATGTTTTGGGAGCCTTAATTGAATTAATTGTTATTTAAAAGCCCTGCTGTTTCCATGTTGTTAATGCTGTAAAATTTCCAATTTTTAAAAATAACGAAAGTTAATTTCTGTGAAAGCAAGAAGCAAAGCAAGCTCAGATCAAGTAGACAGAACTGTGGGTGGTAAATTCCATGAAAGTGCAATCTGCCTGCAATCGCAACTCGTATCTGAGCATTTTCGTTGTCAAGTGTTGCCTAGGTCGCTCATTGCATGTATGGGTAAATAATATGTCTGTTTTCTGTCAGCAATCCGTCTGATACAGTCAAACGATTGACTAGCAGGAGTGAGTTTATGCAAGGACATTATATTTATGAATAAAGGATTTCGGAAAATATCAAATCCACAAATTACTTTCAGACGTCAAGAGAATTTCATGTTTTATGACAGGAACAAAATATGGATCGACACCCTTGGATTTTCATCCGACCCCTCCTCCTTCAACTTTGATGATCAATTGCTTCCCGTGAATATTACCTTTCTCAACTTCCACAAACGGCAAGTCATCTCCTTTCACAATTGCAACATTGATTCTTTGTGCTGACGGCAGGTAACACAGTGACACCAACAGACGTCCTTGAGAGTGTAGATTGGACTGAAGATACACGCAAAAACTATGTCAGAAGCGACCAACACAGGCAAACATCAATAAACAGAACACAGATGCCTAGGAATATAGCAGCGATCAATACGGTGTGAAGTGCATTTGAGTAGTTTTGCAAGGTCAATTGCAGCATGCATGTAAGGCTGGTGGCCCTTTATTAGAATAGAGAGTAGCTCATTTACAAGAGCTGGGAATTAGATAGATAGATAGATTTTTTATTTGACCATGAAAAACAATGTTAATTAAATACAAATAGGTTTTGAAGCAAAAAAATACATTGTCAGGATCATCCCATAAGCATAAATATTTGTTTGTTTGGGAAGCCCTAGAAGTACAGTGTTATAAATTGAAGTATAGAAATAATAATACAAGTTTGTTGAATATTAAGAGAAGTAAAGAAAAGAGCTGATAAAATTCTGGAATTCAAATACAAAGAAAGATGAGAAAGAGAAAATTAAAGGAAGTTCAGTAATAAGTAGTAATCGGGTATAGTCAGTTTAGTTGCATATGTAGCAGTTTTTTACTGTGCAAATGATGCAATAGGAATCATTAAAATTGTTTTTTAATTTTCTAGTAAAGCATGAAGTTGGTACAAGTATATCAAATACAAAATCAAAATTGTTCCAAAGTGATGGAAATTAAAACCTGGGTAACTCTGTAAAAGGGACGATTTAGCAAAAGGAACGTGAAAGACGTTAGTTCGTCGTCTTTGACGCTCAACAAATGAAAAGAATTTCTGCAAAACCATAGGACATTTGAGATTTATGACTGAGTGCAAAAATGAAAATATTTTTAATTAGTATAGATCAGATAACTTTAAAATACGCAATTTCTTGAAAATTGGTTCAGCATGGGACAATGGTTTTACCCCGACTATTAATCAAACACAATTTTTCTGCATTATAAATTTGTAGTTTATGATTTCTTGACAAGAATTTTCGGATTCGAATTATAGAATATATATGTTTGCGTAGTTTACTGTGCACGTGACGAATGTGAGATGCCCAATTTAGTTTATTGTCTAATAAAATGCCAAGAAATTTAATGTTTTAATTTTACAGTCAGAGCCACACCGCTCCAGTTGATGACCATTGACTTTAATTTCAAAATGGTGTAGCTTATGATTACCGAAAACAATATACATGGATTTGCTGGCATTTAGTGTCAATTTGTTACATGCTAGCCATTTGGCGACTTTATTCAATTCCTAATTTATTTGCATTTCCAATGTATCTAAGTCATCTGCTCAGAATTGTAATGTTGTGTCATCAGCAAAAAGGTTGGTGTCAAAGGCAGAGCAAAGAGGAAGATCATTCACATAAATCAGAAATAACAGTGGACCTAAAATACTTCCTTGAGGCACACCACAATTTACAAATTGAGAAGAAGAAAAATGATTATCAAAACAAACAATTTGAGATCTATTAGATAAATAAAAACTAAACCATTTAATTTCTTTGTCTTGTAAACCATAATGAGCCAATTTGGACAATAAAATATCATGCGACACAGTATCGAAAGCTTTTCTTAGATCTAGAAACAACCCAATGTGATATTTCCTTAAAGAATTGGAAAAGTGATTATGTAAGAAATTTATAATGCAGTGAACTGTGCTATGCTGTTTACGAAAACCAAATTGAAAATGTGTAAGGAAATTTGTATTGATATAGTCAAAAAGCTGATTATAGACAACAAGTTCTAAAAGTTTCGAAAAAGTAGGCAGTAAATAGTTTGGACAATATTTGGAAAAGTTGTGCTGGTCACCAGACTTAAATAGCGGGATAACTTTGACACATTTATAAGAGGAAAGGATGAAACCAGTTTGTAACGATAAATTAATTAGATAGGTAAGGGGGAAAAGTAAAGGTTCCTTGGTTAATTTCAAACATTTATTCGATATGCCATCAAAGCTGTAACTACTTTTATTTTTTAGCGCAGAAATAATTTTATTGAGTATGGTAACTGAGATGTAATTAAAATTAAATTTTGATCCACTATTTTTCGGTAAATATTGAAAGAAGCTGTTTGAAGAGTGAAAATTTTTGGCAAGTTCACTTCCAATGTTCGCAAAAAATAAGTTAAAGTGTTCGGCAATACTTGATTTATTAGAAATGTGTCTTTTATCGGCTGAGAAGAAAGATGGATAGAGATTCTTCTTTTTTGCTCGTCCAAGTACCTCATTGGTTACTTTCAACAATTTTTGCAAATTTCCTTTATAGCATCTATAGAAATGATCCCAATAAATAACTTTCATTTTTCTAATCAATTTGTTATATAAACGACAATATTTATTATATTCTATTTTTAAATATTCAGTTTTATGTTTCAGGAAGGTTTTGAACATTCTTTGTTTCTTGCGTCTGGATACAAGAAGCCCCTTTGACATCCATGGCTCTTTCTTATGAAAATTCTTATTAAATTATGTTGATACCACTGGACAGGCGATGTCAAGGCAAACTAATTCAGCCGCAGAATTAGTTTGCACTCAAAACGGACCCTCATTAGAGAAAACGGGATAAGGTGTCCCAAGGACTGTCTTGTGATAGAAGTGTTCTTCTTAGAGGATGTGGGGGCATACCGGAATTCACCAGATACTGCATTTTCTGGATATGCAGACCAGCAATATGTTAATGGGGTTTGGTACAATGACTATATTAGAGGGCTGCTATTGCAATTCCCAGATTTAGAAATGCAAACATAGTATTACCATTGTACCATTCTGCATTGCTATCAAGACAGCAAGTCATTCTACCTCAGACAGCACAAGAGGGCGCCAAATGTCTCCAGTGCCAGATGGTGGGAACTGTGCATTATCCAGAATGAAGTCCCGCAGACCAACTTCCATGTAACCAAGGGCAGATCGCTTGGAGTATTTATCAATTCTCCACACATTGAACCTGACACGGGTTGTAATCAGCTCCTTCCCTATAACGGGGAATCGGAATTCATGATTGTAAACAAGATCACGGGCTGTCTTCTTTTCAGTATTCTCAATAGTCATTGATCCTGGAATGACGACGCTGGTGAATATCATATCATGGCCTATGTCTGGAAGGTTCTTCAGCTCTGTCAGAGCAACTATCAGCTCTTCAGTTTCAACGTAATAATAAAAACGGCATCGTATACTTGGCAAATTAGACTCAGCTGCGGCAATTTGATCCAACGACAGCTTCCTACTGTATAACGAGCTGTCAATTTCTTTTGGCTGCAGTCTGCGTGTAAAGCTGTTCGCGCGTGTAACTCCAGAGGGCTCTTCTAGAGTTTGCGGTGCCAGTGGTGGAATGTGAAAGTCAGTTTCATCGTCCTGTGACGAGACTGACTGAGTAGGCAACAGCCTCTCTTTGAACTCGTACGTTGGCTGATTAATGTGAGATATGACCACGCCTCCTTTCTCGTTCTTAGCTTCTCTCTTCTTGAGCAGCCAAAGGATGAACAGAAATAAAAGAACTACATCAAACGCAATGAATATTATGCCAGCAACCAACAGACCAATTTGCCATCCAACTGAAATGAAAAAGAGAGTTAACAGTTCAGATAAATCAACTTAAATTAAAATTGCAGCCAAACCATCTAATGCATACAAATCCTTCATGTGTTTAACAGTTGTGATGAAGGGTTGCCGACACAGCGGAAGGCTCCAATTCGCTCTGCAAGATCACACCTCCATCATTTGTAATCTCAACGAAGTCAAACAATGTCACGTGCAAGAACAAGCAATGAGCTTTTTAATTTTTTATTGACAACATGGCTCAGCTTGAGCGATAATGCTGCCAGGGATTTAGGATTCAGATGTGGTGGAAGATTACAGCAAAAGTCCAATCAACTCCTTGAAGATGGCAGGTCAACCTCAAGTGTGAAAGACATTGACAAAGTAATGTCATTCTTGGTGAGGCTACCTCACCTATCGTGGATGGATGGAACAGCTACTCAGATCCATTGTGTTCACAAAACCTACTAGACTCAGTTTCAACGTCATTCCATTCAAGTCCATTGCCAGGTCAATTTCAATGGCAATAAAGGCCAGTTTACACGAGCAAGTTTTCCTTGACAAGTTATCGGAAACCGCAAAGACAAAGGGAAAAACCTGCGTTTCCATGGACAACATGTAACAACATGCATCTTAACTGTTGCGACATGTTTCTTACAGTCGTCATTCAGCGAAGGAAGAAATGGCTCCCGTGTCTATAAGAAACGCTGAAAACAGCGTATGACATGGCTACGTTCATACCTATGCAAGGTTCAACGAGAAAATGGCGTCGTATTCGTAAGCGTCGACCGTGGACAATGCAGGAAAGAAAAGATACACGCAAGGATTGACCAACAATTTGCTCAAAGAAATCCACTTCGCTATTGATGCAGTACTACACAATTACGAATCAAACATGCCTAAATGGAGTGGGAAGGCACTGCTCTGCAATCGTGTTGCCATAGTAACTGCCTCATTTTGGGAAACGGATCGAGGTTTTGGGAAAAACCTGACAAGTTTTCCTTGTCGGCCCGTGCACACGAGCAAGTTTGCGGACTTGTCAAGGAAAACTTGTCAAGTAAAAACTAGCAGCCTAGTTTTTCAACCAGTGTACTTGACAAGTGGAAACTTGTCAAGTTTTGCAATGCATATGAGCAAGTAAAAATTGTCAAGGAAAACTTGCTCGTATAAACTGGCCTTAAAAAATGATCATATCAAACGCTGTTGAGGTCTATAAAAACGCAAGAGATTGGTCAAGTACAACAGCATACACCGACATAAACAATTAATTCGAAATTAGACTACGGGTAAATCTTTTAAGATTTCGGAGATTATTTTATCATTTGCAATAAATCTGACACAACCTCACAATGAGGTTTAGCTCACTCTAATGCTGCAATTTAAATGGCGCTCTAATGGCACCAAAGAGAGGGTATTAGATAATTTGAGCACATCGCTTTAATTCAACGCGATAAGAAATTGTACGCAACAAAATTCTTGTAATCACCAAGTTGCTGCACACTGGTAGCTTGCATGACATTGCTCCTTCAGATTTCAAGCTGAGCTATAACTACTAGCTCAAGATAAAGTAAGTAAATGGATCAACTGGAATCGATGCGTCATCTGCTACAACTAACATTGGACAGTAGCACATGATAGAAGTTTTAAGTAGCGGGCTAAAATAGGAAAGGAATGACAGTTGATTAGGTGAAAACACTCGGGCTTCGCCCTCTGAAATACGGACCATATTACCCCATTTTGTTACAAATAGCAGGCTGCGCCCGCTAGCAGCGTGCGGACGGTACTTTGGGGTAAAGTAGGAAAGGAATGACCGTCGATTAGGTATAAACGATCGGGCTTCGCCCTCTAAATAACGGACCATATTACCCCCAAGTGCCCCCTGTCTTGAACTTCATCGCATTTGTTATCCACTGCTGACAGTATTTTAATTTAGGAGTGAATTTACTTTTAGCTACAAATAGCGGGCTGCGCCCGCTAACAGCATGTGCAGACGGTATTTCAGTTTTAAGTAGAGGGGTAAAACAGAAAAGGAATGACGGTTGATTATGTAAAATAATCGGGCTTCGCCCTCTGAAAAACGGACCATATTACCCCATGTGCCCCCTGTCTTGAACTTTACCGCATTTGTTATCCACTGCTGATGCCTTCGCCCTCTGAAAAGCGGTCCATATTACTCTATCTGTCTTGAACTTTACTGCATTTGTTATTTAGTGCTGACAGCATTTTTATTTAGGAGCGAATTTGCTTTCAGCTACAAATAAGAATACACTGGTGAATAGACAGTAGAAGGAGTGCATTTAAAATAGCACAAATATTGTCAGATGTATAGATATTTATTAGAGAAATTGATATAGAATAATACAGGAAGCAGATAGGCTGAGAAAACGGAGTAAGACTATTATAGGATTAGTTT
>OFHS01000192.1:0-15385 GCA_900245855.1 Calvadosia cruxmelitensis
TTAAAGTTTCTACAAATTTTAAGTTTTTTTTTTAGTTTTTCAAACTCTTTTGTACTTTTTTAAACAATTGATTTCAAATTCAATAACATGCCGATAAGCGTTGTTAAAAATAGAAAAAGGAAACCTGATGTATTACTATTCCGTTAGTCAAGGAGGTCTCACATGATGTAATATATTGCATGCAATGTTGACCTTATGCCATCGTTAAGCATCATGATGCAGCTGTATGTAATTAATTGACACCAGTTAAGTACTGTGCTAGGACCTTCTACGGTATCCATTGAGAGTAGGACTAATAAGCAGATCCAATCAGCTATTTATAGATTACATTAATGATTAAATGCAGCAAATTGCATGATGTGAAGCTGCCTTACGTAGGTCTCATACGATGCAATGTATTGCATGCTATGTTGATCTTATGCTAGCACCTTGGATGGTTTCTATCTTGGTTTCTATTAAGAGTACGACGAGTCTTGTATATGTAAAGAATGTAAAACAATGGCTACAGATATATATCACATAATGAAGTGTGATTGTATAACAAATTATATTTTGTACATAAATAACGCCGATGCTGCCATGTAGAACCTAGCACTTGCAGCCTGTTTCCCAGCAATTTCTGTATTTCTGTATTAACACAACTTTCATATCTGCTCATAGAAGAGCGAAAAATATATACATTATCTATTAAGAGTACGACTAATAAGCAGATCCAATGAGCTATTTATAGGTTTTTATTGCATGCAGCAAAATTGCATGATGGTGTGAAGTACCTTTAGTCGCATGAAATAATCTGAAATGCTTTCCAAGCTCTAACTGTTTAATTGCCTGGTTTCTTTAGGTGCTCAATTTGAACGAATTCGTATTACTCGATGTTCGACGGACTCTATCCTTTCTCCATAAGAATTTCTCAGCCAGGTGACGTCATTGATATGGATAGCGACGAAATTCAGTGACGCTGATGAAGTTGGAGCCATCCCGAGGAGGTTGCTGCCATTCAGTCGCGTGACCTCGTTGCAATTAATAACGGCAGTTATGTTTATCAGGCAGTGCCTCGTCAGCCTCGCTTAGTAGGACATCAAATATTCCCACGCCTCGAAGCACGCTTACCCCATTCGCTTTTCCAACTTATCGCTGGCTCCCATCTCAGGCAATAAGGTGGTTTCACCATTCAGACGGCACGCACGAACGAATAATATCTTGTACATTGTTGTATTGTATTTATTATGCAAGCATGGCCTTACATCGTCGACATTTTCAATGTGGTCCCATTCAAAGCTGCTTGCCACTCGACGAACGACGCATGTTTTGCATTGTAAATAGACTGAACAGTTGGTTTTGTAGTTATGGCAAGTTCTCATTTTGAGAGATTCATTTTGTTATGTGTTATTTTGATATTGTTATATTAAAGTTGATTGATAATTAGCAACATTGTAGTCATTTGAGGTGCATTTCTTGCAAGTGTTATGTCGATGTGTTCTGGCAGATCGGATGTCTGACCGCCTATTAGGCATTGTGGGTTCAACCTCTTGCACATTGACAAATATATTCGTTGTAACTTATGTTGTTTTACAGTGGATGTCAAATGAGATAAGCTAAGTCATGCAGGCTTATATTGATCCGGCGTTAGTTTAATTTGCTACAAAGTCTTCGACATTGACAGATGAAGGGAAATGAGTTGGGAGTTCAACGTACGAATGTTCTCAGTCTTCAAAAGTTGCACGATGTACTCACGTACATGATTGATAGGTGCTTCTACCGAATAATAGATAAGGAAATGTGCAATGTAAATGAATAACGGCTACCTATATCGCGGGACAACCTGTTTTGAAAGCCTATCGATTTGAACTCGCAACCATGCAAATTATAACATGCAGAAAGAGCAAGCATGTTATGTATGCTTTCCATTTCTTCTCTGCTCCTCTTAAGTTCCTCACAATACATCAACTGTAAGACAAGAGAGGTTGAAATAGGTAAGAATATCTACTTAATATGTATGTATATATGAGTCTTTAACTGAAATTCATCAAGCAAAGAATTCACATGTAGCAGGCTATAACAATAGCACTTATGGTACTTGGGCAAACAGGGTAATAGATAAAGGCATGATTTAATTTAAGTACAGCTAAGAGTTCAGATATTGGCTCAAGTCAGTGTCACTCAGGGCTGTCCGAAATGCACTAATGCTTTGAGAGTTGATCACTTCCTACGGCAAACAGCTCCACACTCTGATTACACGGTGGTAGAAGAAATGGCGACGAACGTCTGTGCGGGGAATTCCAAAATTGAATTTCATGGAATGTCCACGAGTTGAGTACATTATATGTACCTTTAAAAATGTCCTTCCTCGTTAGTTGACTTCATCCAAGAAATGGGTAAATCTTATTTTTTCGGAACCGAGACGCATCTTTCGAGACAATCAAATACATTATTTCGAATTTAGACGACAGGAAAAGGAATGAATTATTGCTGGTAGCAAATTTAATCTAGATCGTAGCGTCAAGTGCCGACAATAGCCAAACATCGAACGCATACTGTATGACCAAACCTTGGAGCACATCTCCTCCACAAGATATCTAGAAGGGTTACCTTGTCATGAGATGGAACAGCCACATCAGCAACATCGTTCTCAAAGCAAATCAATTATCAATCCTTTGGTTTCTTCAAACTTTATTTCATTCAATCTGGTTTACAGTCATTTTACTTGTAGTACTAGATAAAAACAGAAACTTAATAAAATACATTTATATAATTCAAATAAATATGACAGTGAAAACAGGCCTAATCTTACGACTATCAAAATTAATAGCCACTTTGGTTTCTTGTGTCGTACACTCGAAAAATCTAACTGCAATTGGCTATATATAAAATGTCGATATAAAAGTACAGAGGAGGTTTACAAGATTCGTCTGTCATTCCAGTGGCAGAAACAATGATAGCTACTCTGCACGATTGAGATTTCTCAACATGGATGCACTTGAGATTAGACGTGTCCGAAACGATCTGACGATGATGTATAAGATATGCAATAATTTAGTTGATTTCGAGATGGATTCTTTTTGTAAATATGATGCTAACAAATATTCTAAGCGTGGACACTCACTGAAGGTAAAGACCAATTCGATCTGCAAATTGAATTTGGTGAAAAACCAATTTATAAATCGTGTCGTCCCATGGTGGAATTCGCTGCCTGAAGCCCTCGCCACTTTAAAGTCTATCCATCAATTCAAATCTGGCTTGAAAGCAACGGATCTGTCATGTAACTGTCTATTGTATTAGAACTGTTCATTGTATAACATACGTACCTATATTGTTGCCTAGATGCAATAATGGAAGAAAATAAGCGTGGGTAAATCCCTCCTTTATTTTCCTGTCCCATCTGGACAAATAAACATACATACATACATACATACATACCCAATAGTGAGAGTAGTATTTTATTCGTACTTGCACGAGATGGGATCCTCACACAAGCAGCAAGGCAGGGACCGTATCCATGGACCGGGACTAAAGCGTAGTCCGAGACCATGTCACCAAATCTCAAGTCCCATGAACAGATTTTAGCAATTTAGTCCAGACTTTATGTTTAGTCTCGAACTGCGCTTTAGTTCTGATCCATGAATAAGGCCCCAGAAAACTTGAAAGGGTTCTGCGCAGGGCTGCAAAGTTCGTAAAAGATAGAATATTCATGGAAGGTTAAAAGGTCCAGTGAGATGATTGACGAGCTCAGATGGATGTTTCTCGAAGAGCCAAGAAAAAGCGGAAGATTATATAGAGATGATGTACCAAATCGATCATGGTCTTATCGGGATTAGAGCAGTCAGTATCTAAAACATACTCCAAGAAACCTCAAGAGCCAAAATCACGACAAGACCTACATCATCTCTAACGCCAATTAAAAGAAGGACTATCAACAAAATTGATTTTTCCCTCGCATTGTACGAGAAAGAAAAGCAGTTGATTCCGAGTCGCTAGCAATACTTAAATCCACACTTTTAACTTGAGATGAATTCATTTTAATAATGTAAATTCTAGAGCTTTGATTCCGCCATTGGATGCAAGAGAAACCCTAGACCCAATCAACCCTGCCTATTTCTGCCCGAGGCTTATAGGGATCCGATCAGCTGTCGACATAGCACTTCCCACCTTCTTGTCATCCGTGAGTGGCTTAACCCTTCAGCGAGTAAACCACGAAACAGGAAGAATTGTCGGATAAGCCTTACTTAAAGTCTCTCCACCAACTGCAAGCAAAATCATCTCGATGCAGAAATTGGAAAAGTGAAAGCTCGTCAAATCTTCGACACGGTAGAGACTAGAGACTGGCAATAATAAGGCAATGACGTACCTTGCAGTACAAGGAAACCGTACCTTGACGTACTTTACCTTGCAGTCCAAGCAAAAGACTCAGGGGAGTGGCTCAAGACACTCCCCGCAGCACCCCTTGGTTTTATTTTTGTCAGATTTTGAGCTACGAATTGCCTTAGCCCTCCGCCTTGGAGTTCTATTTGCGAACCTCATACCTGCTGAAGTCAAAAGAGACGGTTATCATGGGTTGGCATGCAAGAAAGAGTTGCGCCGATGGTCACCGCATTTAGAAGTTTACGACATCTTATAAAGATCTTTAGCCTCGGCGCACATCCCATCAGGTCTCTCCAGAAACGACAGGAAAAGACCAGAAAGCTTAGAAGCATAGCGTGGCTGTTCAGAGACGGAGGACCGCCATGCGTATGGTCGGAAAGATGCATGTATAGCTGCAAAATGTGGCAGTTCATGCTTTCGGAAATATTGCCATGCATAGTAAGATTTATTGATAAACAAAGTGACATAGCGAACACTGTATACTGTACGTGTTGGCTGGGCCAGGAGCCGAACCCGGGACACCTGACTGGCAACCAAACATACTATCCGCTACACCACCGACACCCTCGCTATATATTATACAAAAGAGGGATGCCTTTATAATTTCTAACATGCAGTACATGATTATTCGTAACCTCTTTCTCGTGCCAGTTAGCCTCCTATATTAATATCTATTGTTCTCGTTTCTGTTACGTTATTCTGTACAGTATACTGAAAATACCGGAAAATACCATGTCTGCCTGTATCTAGCAAGAGAGAGAGAGATACCAGGACACGCCTCGTTATTCCTGAATTAGTTAAAAAGAGATCGACCACTCATCTTGTTACATTGGAATATAACGGAAACGGAAATAAGAACAATAGAGATTACTAAAGGAGGCCAACTGACGCAAGAGGCTACGAATAATTGTGTATGCTACAAATTAACCACTGATACGTCGCTGCTGTAGTATAACGTCAACCAGTCTTAGTTAGTGATGGAGCACTACGATGGCATTGTTTGTTTGTTTGTTCAATTTTATTTACAACAGAGATGATACAATCAGAAAATTAAACACAAGGCTACAGAATAATAATGTGAATATGGCAAGTAATGGCTGTACACAGCACTTACATAAAGCCAAATTAAAAACATTCACAGTACATAATTTAGAGAGATCAATAGACTTCAGTTTAAAATTAAATAATGATAATGATCGACAGCGTACGAGAGAAGCAGGTAAGGAGTTCCATTGGCTTACAATGCGTAATGCAAAGAACTAGCGGCGATAATTTTTCATGGAGGATTTGATATTGTTCTTCAACTTGAAGGTATGCCCTCTTGTTCCATAAGGAGACTTGTACAGTTCAAAGAAGGCATCAACGGGGGTGTCCACAAGTCCATTTACAATTTTGAAGCACAAGCATAGATCATGTACAATCCTTCGATAATCGAAGGATTTATTGTTCCCATTGCTTCCGTAAAATTCCCTGGATGTAATTTTGTGATCATTTTCCGACGTGTATGTTACCTGTTAGTAAAAAACCTGTCGTAAGCGACCACCTCACAGAGGACCAATAAATATGGTCACTTCACACAACGGTCGCTCAGAAATGCAAGGCTATGTGTGCGATCAGCATGATTATATTGATAGCATGGCGATTCAATTTAGAATCTTGTGGTTTTAATGCTTGGGCTTTTGACAAAATCTCAGGGAAAACTGTTTTGAGAAGGCTTGAAAAAGTAATCCCTTGGCTTATGCGAAGAACAGCAAGATCACGTAGGATAGTCAGTTTTCAAGAATGAACTCAATGCGGCGCAGCTATAGTTTAGCCGAACGAGTAATTAATGGCGTGTTGTTAGAATAGCGATTGCATTATTATGTGAAATAGGGTGTCATTGTCAACACATTTTATAATTATTATAACAAGTACAGAACAGCGGGAAATTATTGTTCCTTTAGTGTTGACAGATTCTGTTTGGTGTCATCGAATGAACAAAATCATTTTGTTCAATGAACAATGTTTTATACCTGAACAAGTTTGAAACGAAATGAGGGTGAAAGTTTTTCAAGGAACAGCTATCCAACTTCAAATTTTTATTCAAAATTAATTGTACAAAATGCATCGGTGCCAGTTATGAATTACTAATCTATATATAGTAACTTTCAAGTGGTTTACGGAAGTCCTTCAATATTTGTTTGCGGCAAATTTAGCCGGCTGGGCGAGGTGACAGCGGCTGGTCACTGTTTATTATTGCGGCTTCCAACCTGTGATTTTCACCTGAAATCTCTTTTGCCGCCATTGACTCCAAGTGTCTTGCTGAGAGGTGGAGCCAGGAAAAACGTAGTTTGGAATCTGTCGTGGAGCCGTGGCCCTGTGGCGTTCGCATGGGAAGCAGGTCCTAGCGTATTAAAACAGCAATTCAATCGTTCAGTTACCAGCAAACGGAATTGACTGACAAGTTGGTGTCGTGTCGCATTACTGTGCATTTAGCTGTCGGTAAAGATTCCTGCAGCACACGATCGGCTATCTGAGAGTGAAGGGGCGTTTGCCGAAGCCACCTGTTCATCGAACAGCGTTGTCAACTCCACCGCTCCAAGGCCATCATGGCGGAATCAATAAACAATCACACGTTGCTGACATGTCGAATGTTGAGACACAAACCGAGATCGTTCTTCAACTAAAACCTGCCCGTGTAAATATTAGCACGCGATTTGCTACAATGAAGTGTCGACGCAAAACGAAAGGGAAACAAAGAGCGAAAATTGGCGGGCTTTTGTTCTTCAGGGCTTGAGTTTCCCAGCTGACCGTGACAGCAGCTTTTTTATGCAACAACGTCATCAATCAATGCAAGTTTGTCGCGCTGTGATTGGTCAGTGACGTTGTCAATCAAAGCAGCCAACCGACAATGATTCAATAATACATTTGCATTCGACATACACAACGTGCGTCGTCTCTTTGATGGGCTGCGACGAGTCGGTCTAGTGTTCTTGCAACTCGCGCACACAAACACCGTGTTGATATATTCGTGCTGACCAAGAACAAGAGCCTGAATCAAAGCCTTCGTTAGAATAATAAAGCCCATTCATACCTGGTGGAAATTGTTCCAGAGAGCGGGACGTGTAAACACAACGGAACTTCGAAGCAAGCTGTTACAGTATACTACGAAACCTCAAGAAAATTGTGTCGCGGCTCGTCGACGCTGAGGGGGGAATTTATTTACGAGATATTGGAGCGGCAACATACTGTCAAAGAATATCTCCCGGCTTACGAAATTGCCTCTCTTCTAGATGGCCTCTGTGGATTCCAGCACTGCTATCATGTCGACAGTTGACACAAATGTTATCGGTGGCACTGGCGAAGAGGAAAACCGTTCCAATGTGAATTCTGCGATGGACGAGAGAGTGAAACGGCCTATGAATTCGTTTATGGTCTGGTCAAGAGCAAAGCGCAGGCAACTTGCACAAGACAACCCCAAAATGCACAACAGCGAAATCAGTAAACGTCTAGGTTCAGAGTGGAAGCTGCTGACAGCCGACGACAAGTTGCCGTATGTGGAAGAAGCCAAGCGCCTTCGTGCTCAACACATGCAAGATCATCCAAATTACAAATACAAGCCGAGGAGAAAGGCAAAGACCCTGTCGAAGAAGAACACCCCCATCTTGGGTAGTGAAGCGGGCAAACCTCTGCTGATGAGTCCACAGTACGGTGCTGCTGGCTATTCGGTTTCTGCTGGCGGAATGAACTATCCTGTGGCAGTGAACGGTTACATGCCGGCCTTGGTGAGTGGTGAGTCCTACGCCCCTACCATGTTCGGCCTCGGCGTGCCAGTGGTGGCCACCACAGCTCAAATGGGACAGGGCAATGGAGTAGCGGGCTCAGGTACAACTGTGTCAGCTTCATCGTCTGCAGTCAATCAGTTCAGCTTCGCAGCCAACCCGACCTACATGTACAGTGCCTTTCCCACCTTTCCCTACCTGAACGGTGCCCTCGGTGCTTATGGCGGGCAATTTCCCATCTCATCCCAACAGCAAGCGGCTGTTATAGCAGCAGTCAACACGAGCAACAGCACCCTGGCAGGAGGAGTGACCGTGAAACAGGAACCTCGTGCATCAAGTGCCGTAGCCAGTGACAAGCAGACGTCGTCGACCAGCACTGCCGATGCCATCAGCAAGGCAGCCGACGCTTCGTCTACTGCCAATCACCACCAGCATCAGCAGCAGCAGGCATACTACCTGCCAGCCATGACTCAAGGCGGCAGTCAGGCATCTGGCTTCCACATGGGCATGCTGCTGCCCAGTCACACCAACGAAAGCAATAACAACACGACCAGAACGACGACGTCTGGTTCGCCTGCTCCTGCTGTCGTTGCCTCTGGAGGCGGTGGTGGTGCTGTCCACTTGGATGCCAAAGCACTACAGTATGCTGGCCTGTCTGCCATTGCCAACGCGGCACAGGCACGCCAAGGTCCCACCACTGCCGCCGAGAGAGCAGTCGAGCTGGCATCGAACGGCAACAGTGCCAGACGCAGCAACAATTCCAGTCCTGCACCTCAACACCAACATGTTGGCCACCCAACCACGGCATTCGCTCATTGATGAAGATGAAGCCAAGGGCCAAGTTTGGTGGCGAAGATTGTCAAGGGACATGACTGCCAACACGACGCGCAAGAACTATGGAGTTGTTCGTTTTCCGCTGTCTACTCCTTGCGAAGCACACGCTTCAAAAGTGACTGAACGGTCGGCTGACGACTTCAGACAACCAACTGGTCTCTGGATGGAAGAGAAACTTTACTCATGACACACCTCTCTCTCGTCAACAGGACATTTCAAGACGAGAACTGCCGCGCAGCTCGCCTGTATAGACATTTCCTGTGACATTGCGAACATAATTTGGGGTTTTACGGCCCTGTTCAAGGCCATGACGAAACCTGTTGGTTGGCAGACGCCTAGATTTTGTATTTAATAAGTGAACCTTGTACATAGAGGCATATTTTGGAACTGGAGGGCGATCAACACGAAAGCACTCGCTCGCTGCTGCCATGGTCTGCATTATTTAAGTATATTTAAACTGGAATATTGGTTACAAATGTGTGATGAAAGCATTGTCAGGCCAATAGATTCACTCGCTCGGCTCGTCCTGTCTCGTGTTTTGATCGCCATCAAGGCCGCTCGCTAAAACCAAACATAAGCACGTGCTGTTTGATTTTTTTTCAGTCATCAGTTCCAAAATTTCCCGCGTCCAGCAACGAAACACACTTCTCTATTATTATCATTGTTCGAAGCAACAATACTGGTGGCGATTTGATGAAAAGCTCGAAGGTACAGAGTGTTTTATTGTTTGCCAGCCCTAGCCTTGTCGTCTTGACACAGCATGTTCTCGTGGTGACGTGTTGGCAGCACGCGGCCCGCTTCAACACATGAATTATTCATCGCCTTGACAGTGGGAAAGCTGGCACAAATTGGCAGTTCGGGAAGGTTGCATAGCATTTCCAGTTTTCTTTAATTGGGTTACAGCAATCTGAAAAGAAAGTGATGAGAAAATTCGAGAGCAGTTGTTTTAGCGGGGTCAAAGACCACGGGTTTTCTGAGTGCGGAGAGACTCAAAATGAGTAACTTATTTGCAGAATTCCTTGATGTCCCATCTGCCAGGAACAACGTGGGGACTAATCTTATCGCTCGCGCGAAGCGAGGAACTGCACGAAGTGTGTCAAAAAGCATGCTGTCTAGCGTGGAGTTTGCGTTTGCTAACTTTTCACAAGCTTTCCGTAACGTCTGAGCGGTCGACCCTGAAGTGTGTAATATCCTATTGAAAAGAAGATAAAAGACTAACAATAATGCATTGTTGCTAAGATAATCTAGTAACAGTTCTAGTGATGATTAAGTACAAAAGAAATGACAAAAGGATGCTTTCGTTTTCGGATTTTCAGAGATGTCTCGAAAGTAAATGAAACAGAATTCCTTTTAGGAGATGAGTTGCGAAGCAGAAGCTGCAAAAGGCGTTTCGTGTACCTTGACAACGGATGCACGCGCCGAGAATTTCAAATCAATATGTACACAATTGAACAAACGATTAAAACTGGTATGGGCACGGTGGAAAATACGTCACAGTTTTGAACGGTCAGGACCTTGATATTCTCCAAGGAGAAGGTTTGATGGCGGGAAGTCAAAATCGCATTTCTCAATCAGTTAATGGATGAAATATTCTGCTTTCCTTGGCCTTCTTACAAGCTTACCAACGCAATATCGCTAGAGACAGCATGGAATTACTGTGCTAAAATGTTAAGCTTTAGGATAATAAACCTCGTCCGTGTTTCTATTGTCGTGTTTTCTCTGCAGTGATTTTGCAGCTCAGTGCATTCGCAATCTCAAAGACGATGCGACAAAGAGAAAGAACGATTACCGTCCAACGTCAAAGATCAATCGTTGCAACGTCAGGGCGTTGCTAATTGACCACTATTGCATGACAAAACGCCTTTGTTCGAATAAAAGACGTGAAAGGTTGTTTTCGGCGGAAAAACGGAACCATCGAAGCACCGTTCGTTGTTAGGTACCCTTCCCTCGGTCGTTACGAGAACAAAGCATCGTGAGATGGAATCGATACAAGACGCCCTCACGCAGTCACGTCCCATTATGTCTTGACGACTTTAGACACCAGTCTTCGAATTCCTTTATAGTGACGAACGAGGCAACAGCTGCTGAGGTATGTCAAACTCATGGTCAAACTCAACGCGAGTCCAAGACTCGAGTCCTTCATTGGAGCCTTCCAAGGAGCCTTCTAGGCCTTTGGCCAAGGGCCTATCGAAGAACTGAGACGAGTCATGAGTCCACAGTTGACCCTTCCAGCCGAGCTTGTTCTGCCGATGGAGGTATTTTTTAACCTACCAACAACTTCATTACTTATCCACAGTGCTTTCGAACCAGCTACGAAATCATTTGAATAGTTGGCATAGTTTCCTATGTCGTCTCTCGAAGATCTCTGGTTGCGGTGTCTCACATCGCCACAAGATGCCCCGAAGGATTTCAACTGAACTATTTGTCCTTTGCAACATCCGTATTCTCAGAGTGACGTAACCAATAGTAAAAAAAAAACAGTATTATAATACTTACTTTATCAGAACCATATCCTTCAGTTTATGAAAGACAGCTAGAGGCTTATTTTATAGCCAAAATAAATATCCAAACTTCGTAAGATTCAACTTAGGCACTGCCTTTATTCCAATCAATTCCTACAGTTAATGATGATTGCGGTATAATTTTGTCTCAGACTTTTAATCACTGATGTTCTATTGAATACATAGGAGGCGAAATATGGAGCTACAATAGCATATCTCGGGCTGTGATTTAAAAAAAATACTTTTAGGAAAATCTTTCTAACTTGTTTGTGATCTCCACAAGTCCACATTGTACCATCGCATCGCAATTTGATAAAAGTAGCAATGCGGACAAAACGAAGCTGATTGCTGATATCAATTTACTGTGAAGACTTGAAGTCAACATTCGTTTATCCGATGTTACATATATGAACTAAAACGCTAGAGTCAAGATAAATTATTAAGATCATTTAAAACGGAACAACTGAGCGCTTAATCCAAATATTGGATTTTGAAATGATCCAGCGGTAGAGATTGATCGACTAAAGACGGCGTTGACGAAATCTGATTCATTCCAATCTCGTTTGTGCCTTTGGCGCCATTCTTGCCTTGTGTGAGCAGATCCAATTGGTTATTTTTGTCCTGTGGCACGACGGTCAAGCATTACAAGTGTTAGGTGAAAACTTCGCAAGAAGAAGGCTGCTCATGTTTCCCTGTCGCTGCGTGAGAAAAACATTCAACTAAGTTCAGTTATTAAGATAGCCTCAGCAACAGTTACTTTTTGGCTCCTCTGTGCGTTAAAACGACTGGATTCTGAGGGCAAGAAGCGATGTCTGTGATAGACGAACTAGGGAAAATAATAGATAAACGTTTTGGAGAAGGAGATGCAAAGTCATCGCTTTATCAGCGTTCCTCTATCGCTTACAGTTAGAAGAAATGCAGCATGCATCATGAATTGCAATTCCAAAAGGAAATAATCTGGACTGTTTTTAGATTTTTAGATTTAAATTAGGCTATTTAATATTTTATTTAAAGTAGACGTACAGTAACTCTGTACTATAATCATAATTATGGTTTGAAAAACAAAGTTTTCAAATTGTTAAAAAAAAAGAAGAAAAAAATTATAAAGTTGTCATCGGAACTATTTCGAGCCAACCTAATCGAATGCGTTCGATCGCATCAATTTAGCTTAGGTAGTACAAGTGCATGCATAAGCTACACGTCTCGCTACGTAGATACCCGGCACGAAGATTTCTAAACACATCTCCTAAAGGCATTCTCGTAGCGGAACATTTAGCAGCTGTCAACACTTCTGATAAATACAGCACAAGACAGTGGAGCAAAATGGATAAGTCACGAATAGTTTCTAATTTTTTTTTCATGCTGATAGAAACTTCTGGCATGTGAAGTGCATCACAACACAATCATCTATTTAAATTCTACGAAACAATTTAAATTCTCTGCTATTCCATTTCTCTGTATGGTACACGATGCTATCTACAAACGACTGCCATAGCAACGGCGCATGTGCATTCATCTCCCGTTAAGAAAATGTCAAATTTTGTCAGAAAATGATCTACTGCCGGCACGAGGCATATGACGCTGGAGGTCATCTGGGTCTAAGTAATGACCAAATAAATAAATATAAAATAATAAGTTCCCTCACTCCTCTTCGTGAAAGTGACGTGAGCCAATGTGAGTGGAACGTGACGATATCTTGTCGTAGTAATTGAATGCTTTAATTTGCTGTCCATCGATAGACGTAGCTCGACCAGCTGTTATCTGTTGGGTCGTTGGTCGATTGAGGCTCACCTGCCGGTCACATCATGACAAAATTAGATGGATAAAGTTGACCATCGATGAGGTCAAGATCAGCCAATGCAGAGCTGACAGCAGCTGGTTTATGTAAATTGATGACGCAAAAAGGATGGACCATATATGCATCAGACAAGTCACGAATGAAACGGACAGGATTTCGAAGAATCGTAACTGTGTTACATCAGTACAGTTTAACCCCGTTAACCCTTGTCCTGCTATTGACGCGTATACACGTTTTCGAAACAAGTCAAAAGTAGCAAACCACAGCCAATCAGATAGTTAGTCCTTAGCAAACAACCAATCAGCAATTGGTGAAGCGACTTCAAGTCTTCATTTAAATAGTTACACGAGCAGGACAGGGGTTTATCACCTCGGTTAATTTCGAAATCCGCTTAATACCACTTCAGTTTGAGACACAAGATCAGTCTGAATTAACTATTTGTACCCGTTTAATACAACGACCCGCTTATTATCACGATTTTTGTCTGGAAAACTATACGGTGATACTTTAGCGACTGTAATTGCTGACAAAAGTATGTACGACTGTCACGTATTTTGATTAAAATATGCCGCTGCATTAATCTCATGCTTTGATTAAAATCTTTCCTGTTTCTTTAAAAAATGCCTGGGAATGCTTAATGTTTTTAATGTTAATCATTTAATTCAAAGCACTTGAAGGTGTTCCTTCCCGTTCGGTGTAAGAGCAGATATATTTCTGCCTTCCGTTGGTGTATTTCCATATTTTTATTTATTCAAATATATGATATATATGTAGTTACCTTTGGCGTATTCTGTGATGAAGTCTTTTTCGTCGGGATCGAGTTTCAGCATCGTGCACATGACAGGCACAAGGTATTCCCGCTCCGTAGGAGAACATTTCATGAACTATACAACAGAACAACCCAAAACAAAAGATGATCTACCATGTTGTAAAACCAGAGATCGGTGGACAGGGGGTAGAGGCTCTGGGTAGAGGCTCTGGGTAGAGGGCGTATAAAAGCTTCTCTTTTACAGTAAACACACAAAAATATTCATGAAATGTGGGAGTCCATAGGCCAACGGTCTGTCACGTCGACCAGCACAAATTAGAAAGGGACGCACTTTGTGACGTCAAAAGGTAGTTTGGCTGCAGCATAAAATCTCCCACAATTGTCATCATGATAATATCAAATATAACGTAATAACATCATAATATAATATAATAATAAATTCTAAGAACACGGACACTGCCTGTGAAAATGAAACAGTAACAACTGTACGTCTTTAAAATGTCATTGACACGATAAACTTGGAACGCGACAGAATATAGACCAAACGAGTTGTGGTGCTTCTAGCTGGTGCTCATCGTCGTTGAAAACCAATCTGGCGAATGCTCTCTCGCTTCTGTTATATCAAATCCTACGCATGCGTACTACACAACGGTCTTATTGATTCCGGCAACTGCAAACTGTGACAGTATTTGAATAAACTAAACCAATAGCAAATAAGGATAATGCTACCGGAACTTGCTTCTGTGGTTGGGGCATAAGCAACTTCGAGAGACCTTCACTATCGTGGCATAAACGTTATTTCCTGCAATAGGCCTATTTCACAAGCTACGATTATGGAAAAAAGCAATTGCCTTATGGGAAGGGTTGATGTCTCTGATTTCGGAAAATGGAGAAAGCTGGATTTGAAAGTGATGCAGATTTCTTCAAGCTGTGCTACTTCGTTAAAAATTATAACTCTCCGCTTCAATATTATACAATGCACTGGTCTATCACATAATGGTAGCTTGTGAAATAGGTCTATTAATACGCATCGACAACATTTTATAGGCCTTTTTACAAACGGGTTTTTCTTTTCTATAAACTTCAAAACAGAATACATGCCTCATAGGAAATAATCACCTGGTAGATTATTATCAGTTTTCCGGTCGACTGATACTCACTTTAATAATGATGTTTTTCAAATACTCCAAGTTATTCAAGGCCTCTTCGCGTTGTTGATTTCTTTCCATCCTTTACATAAATCAAATTAGCATACTGGCACCAACGTAATGATTAACCACATAAAAGAAGCAAGATCAAACGATCGCTGCGATTTCAATCAATCAATCAATCAATCAATCAATCAATCAATCAATCAATCAAT
>OFHS01000192.1:15456-48981 GCA_900245855.1 Calvadosia cruxmelitensis
AATTAATCAATTAATCAATCAATCAATCAATCAATCAATCAATCAATCAATCAATCAATCAATTAATCAATCAATCAATCAACTAACCCGGCAAATAATCAACCAAATCATTCTAGCTATCAGCAAATTATTACTACTGTAGTCCATCGCCGTGGAACGCCAATATGCACTGTCTCATTTCATTAACGATATTCAAGAAACCTATTATGTCAAATCTGAATGCCAAGACACTTACAGTACTGTAGGTCTTAGCTTGAGAAAATAAGAAAGGAAAGGGTAGCTGTTAAATTTTATTGAATTTTGTAAGAATTTGAAAGAAAAATGAAAGTAAATATTAGAAACAAACTCTTTTCTTGAATATATTTTTCAGTGTGGGGCTGTCATTCATGGGGCTCGACTGTGAAACGGCCTGCCGTCCTTGATGAAGGAGACTGCTGACAGCTTGGCCTTCAAGAAGCTATGTGTTAATTGTTTAATTTCAACTACTTAAAAAAGAAAGAAAAAAAGAAATGTATATCTTGTTAATAGTTTAATATGTATCAGTCCATTGAGAAAAAGTCCATAAAGGGCTCATATGGAATCAGTGAATAAATGATGATAATGATGATGATAATGTAATGCGGGACTAGACATCAAGTCTCGTGCACAGCCTATGCGGTGTTATACACTTGTCGCTTTGGAAAGCAGTAAGCAATAAATAGCCGGGCTACTTCACGTGACTAGAGGTTAAACCACATTGAAGGTCAAACTTCACTTTAACTAAGTCGGCATTGTTATACATAGACAATATCAATATAATATCAATAGAATATATATCAATATAATATCAATAGAATATATATCAATATAATATCAATAGAATATATATCAATATAATATCAATAGAACAACTTCTTGGACAAACCGGCAATGCAACGCGAAAAGAAACATCATGGAAACACAACAATAAATTGCAAACCTGCGAATTTCGTCTTTCAACATTTTCACTTGCTCGTTTTGCCGCATGGAATTCGCCTCAGCGTCTCGCAAAACCTAAAAAATATTTATAAAATTATTAACTTCGCAGTGAATTCTGTGGCAGTATCCACATTGTTTACAGTTCATTTGTTAGGACAAACGATATTTGATCATCCAGGAATAAATAAAACATTTATAGCATTTATCCCCAATGAAAGCACTTTCGAGTTGAATTGAGTCATAAGTCCACTCGAGGGATCAGTGGCGTAGCCGGGGCGAAGGGGGTTTGGGGGTTTTAAGGATTGAGAGATGTGTCCCCCAATATAATTCTAGATGCGTTTTCAAATCGTCCAAATCCGATGAGAAACACGGGCACTTAGGGGGCAATGTAGTCGACCCTGAGTTTCAAGTGATAGCTGAATACCGTTGAGTCCAAAGGGGTGCTTTTTTATTCATACCATACAGTATGCTACGTGACTGTGATGGGGTAGGCGTCTCCAGGCAAAAAGAGTACAATTACCCCAAAACTTTGCGCTCAGTTGGTGAAGCCACAGTGAGGAACAAACAATAATTCAACATTTTGACAATTATTAATAAGCACGCATGCGCTTGATCGTCGAATAAATACTGTGGATTGCGAACTCCAGCTCGTGCTACTGCGGGATCCTGCGAGAACCATGACCCCGTATAACTTGCGTGGGAACCACACACCAACCTCTGTTAGATGATCGATTTTCTTCTCCGACGTACCAAGCTGAGATCTGAGCCTCAGTCCTTCTTCGCGCGATTCACCAGGAGCTGGAAATGAAATGCAAAGACTGTCAAAACCCAACACAAACCAATCTGCCAAACAGAACCGTTGTTGCAGCTGCATAAAAATATGTCCGAAAGACATGCGAAAATTTAATTATTTTAATTATTTCATAACTATTTTAAAATTATTTTATAACAAGACATCCAATGAGAAGAAATCGAAATGCCATTTTTTTCCAAGGACTGAGCACTGCCATCCAGCGAGGAAATGCCATCAGTGTCCGTGGAACATTTGATGAACAGCACGATTGCAATTTTAGTGATTAGGAGTAATTTTATAATAGGTTTTTAGGTCGTAAAATTGTATAGCTTAAGGATAGTTAACTAGAAAGGTATAGCTTGTGTATTTGTGATTTAATTTATATCCGATCATACTATATGTATCAATTTGAAATTAATTGCAGCGACAGAGAGTTGCTTCTCAAGCAGAAGGGATAAATTATTTTAATATAAGATAGTTGAAATAATCTATTTATTCATGTCTATAGCTCAAAACAAACAGACATGAGACTTAAACCGACAAACGCAGTCCAGATCAAACAAGTGCATTTGGGAACATTTTAGCCAGCCAATGTCAGCGGGGAATGGGCAATTACAAAACGAGCACGAACGAATTCGCTCCTCAGAAAGACAACTTTAGAAACCATTGGATTTTGATCAACTTCGTTGGTCTCGTTTTCGATATCAAAGTGTGAGAAACTACGGGAGGCTGTCCAAATTGGCGCGAACTCTTCAAACCCTGTTTTCTGTGCTTCAAATAACAACAACTCACGGAGGGAAAAGAGCGAATGCCAAGAGTTCTTTTTGACGGTCGATAAGCCGGAAAATGTAGATCAATTATTGACGCAATGCAACTGGTCTGGACTGCATTCTTGCACAGACAAATTGAATTACACCATCTGAGACCCCAAAAACAGAAACAGTCGACATACTGTACGGCAGTCGAAATTACGTTTTTAATAGGCCAACATTCATGTCGACCAAGATGCCGACCATACAAAACAAAAGAACAGCCGACAGAATACTCATGCTATTTCGACCACAATCTTAAGTCAAAGCAAGCGGACATCGATATTTCCGTTTAGTTTTCCAGACTTACAGTACATAATTCGAATTATTCTGCCAGAATAGTAACCAAACCTATTGGAAATCGCTCGTTAGAAATAATCTGTCGCTATAGCAACAGTCTAACTTTCAAAGTTTATGAAAGTCGAATTCATACGATTATTCACTTACAAGTAATTGAGAATTTAACTGACACCGAATACGGTCAAGCCTCCCAGCAAGCACACTGAGACGTCGTAGGACGTCCCATGGACGCTTTCAAGACGTTTGGACGTCGCTGGTACGTCGTAGGGGCCCTTCTTTCCTTGAAAGTTAGTTTTCCCTTAATTCTGCCCAAGCAGCGCGGGGTTAATGCCGGGGGAGTAAATTTTAGCTCTCCACGAAGTCGGTGGAATGCTTTTCTGTCGCTGGCAGTCGCCAGCAGTTCCTGAAAATTTGCCTTAAGAAAATCCAACCAACAGGCAGGTGGTCTCCCGCGTGGCAGGTTCTTTAAAAGCATGGTCAGTTCTTTAAAATAACGTTTGACATTTGACTTCATCTAGAACGGTGCTTAATAGATGAAATGTAAATAGACTGTCAGTAGTTGAATGCTTTATTACCGGTTTTTAATATTATAATTTTTCATTTATTTTTTAATATTTCCACAAAATGGCTACTTTAATTCCAAGTACAAGGCAACTGATCTCAGAAATAAAACTTATTTAAATACATTATCTTAACGTGAATAAATTAGGTAAATAATGGGAAGAATAGAGTTTAAATTGACATAAATTCTAATGGGTTAGTACTTTATTAATTCAAGTTTTTTTTTAATTTTTCGACATATTTTGAACATAAAAAAAATTCACTGATTCTAGATACGTTATTATAAACTAACAGACTATCACGAATAATTATATATTTAGACGAACCAATATCGCTTGAAACAGTTGACTAGTTAATGCATAATTAAAAATATTGGAGTGGGAATACATTTGATGAGAAACAATTTCCAACGTGCGTAATTCAAAGTAAGTTTCACTTTGAGCGGTTTACCACTATCATATAAAAACAGAAGATAGTCGAGCGACTGAAACCACAAAGTGGCTCATAATGATTATACCATCACATCACCGAGTCAAAACGACTTACAATTTGGCCACACAGCCGGCGGTGTGCTTGCAACGGGAGAGAGAATTCGCTCGAGGAAGCCAGCTGTTGACAGGGAAGGGCTCACTGGAGTCGACAACTGAAAGAAATACGACATTTCAAATTTTCAATGGACAACCACAAACGCGAAAAACATACAATTTTAATCATGTCAAACCACGAACAAAGTCTCCAATAATGTGCTTTTCGTCTATTTACCACCTAACACGATATTTAACACAGCAAACAAACAAAAATAACATTTGATTTGACATAAATGATTCTCAGGATGTGTCAGGCAAAGAGGTCGTGAAAAACAAGCATTTTGCTGCCCACAGTTTTCGAAACGCGTAAACCAGGTCAACTTTGAATACTTTAATTTGTGTAAAACCAGACGGCTATTTTAAAAGTTGCTCTGAAGCGAAGCTATGTTTTGAACTATTTCGGCGAATTTCATCGTTGGGAAATACGCACCTCGAATTTGCTGTTCGAAAGTGAAATATGACGTTTAGCATCAAGAATCGAGCAATCACATCAACTTTGTGAATTGTAGCAAATCGTGTACATCTTAATCATTATTTCGTATCAATCAATCAATCAATCAATCAATCAATCAATCAATCAATCAATCAATCAATCAATCAATCAATCAATCAATCAATCAATCAATCAATCAATCAATCAATCAATCAATCAATCAATCAATCAGTCAAGTGATTGATTTCAGTCTCTTGAGATCTGTACTTTAGCTGGCGATGCAGTGTACATTTCAGTTGCCATAGCATTCTAATCAGTTTCGCTTACGTCACGATTCTCTTCCAGTTGAGTTTGTTCCATACCCTAAAAATCAAAATAAATGCGTGAACTGCGGGGGAGCAAACACAAGCTATAAACGAGTAAAAAATGCAAGTTGCAGTCGAGAAGCAAATGGAACAAAAAATAAGATCCAATAAAGTAGATATAAATAAGCAGATCTGCTCAAGATATCCAATTCAAATCAATTCCATTCAATTATATTTCACGAGGGTAGCTCGATATACGTTGATGACATGTCTTCTTTGAGTCCTCCTGTGTAACCCTGGTCATGTTAGCCAGCAATCGTAGCTTGACGAAACAATTCACTGCGTACATTTTTTTCCCAATAGGCTTTCGCGAATAAACATTTATCCATGTTTTTTAGCTCCTTTCAAGTAGAATCCAACCTGTCTTTACGACCACCTGTCTTAAGAGACCAACTTCAAGTGGTCCATTTGGAGGTAAAACAAAGTAGAAATTACCTGTATTAAGCGACCATTGATGTTAAAAGACCACCACCTTTTATAGCACTGATTCCAAATTACGTTATCGTGTCAATTTCTACGGACAAAAAACTTCCTTTGCCCTCCAGGGGCCTTATTCATGGACCGGGACTAAAGAGTAGTCCAGGACTAAATCTCAAGCCCAATATACAGATTTTAGCAATTTAGTCCAGATTAGACGTTTAGTCTTGGACTACGCTTTACTCCCGGTCCATCAATAAGGCCCCTGGAGGGCAAAGAAAGTTTTTTTGGTCCCAGAACTCGCATTCCCTCCTCGGTTGGAAATTTTGGAAGCCACATTTCACTAGAATATGAACAGGGCAATTAAGATTGAAGGACAAATGCGTCTTGTTTGGCCATAGAAATTGACATGATGTTGTAATTTGGAATCAGTGCTATTGGTCGCATAGCTGGTCGCTTAAGACAGGTTGGATCTCTCTATAGCTATTATGACGTGGTGTACGAACCTCGCCTTGCTGTCTCTCCGTGCTGACACTGTGCTCGACAAGTAACGGCAAGCTCAGTTTACTCGGCGTTGAAGATCGACGCTGCGACAGAGTGTCCATCGTATCAGCATCAGAAGACGACGCGTCAGGATCAATTTCCCTTGATCTGCGATGGCGAGGAGGGGACGATGGAGCTGCTTTCGAGGCCCTTGCCTTGTCCAGTGCGAGACGAAGTTCAGTTAGTTCCCGCTGTAACGAAACAAGTACTGTTATATGTACGATACGAAGACGGTCACGCAGTCCCAAAGAAAAAGAGAAACCAAATCAATTTAAGAAGCACGAGCGGGTTCGAACCGTCTTATCTGAATGATAGGACACATTAAATCAAGTCAATAACAAGCTATACAGTCAAACCTGTATTAGCGGTCACCTCTATAGGGCAGCCACCTGTTTATAAAGGCCACCCTTCATTACCTCAAAATGATACTTTCTATAGAAATAAGCCTGGACAGAAATTCCACCTGTCTATAAAGGACATTTTCCTCAGGTCCCAAAGGTGAAGACAGGTTCCACTTTAGTAGCCTTGCTATTAGGTAATGCGAACATCACAGAGCTTTTCTAATAACACCAAGACAACACCGCAAATTGCAAGCACAATGCAATGTCAGCTATAGAACGGAGTGCTTGAATCAAGTGCATTCATTACCTCGTGGTTTTCTCTGCTCTTTACTCTGTCCTCGTTCAAAAGACGAATCCTTTCTTTGAACCCACTTTGTGCTGCGTCGGCAGAAGCCTCCACATTTGCAAATCTGTAATAGCAAAAAGCAAATCGATAAAGACATTCCATTTGAACGCCAATTTTGTAAATGTAAATGTCAGTTTATTTAAAGAGGGTAGCCCAATCAGCCAATGGCTTGTCTCCCTTGGGGCCCTCGACAATTAAAACCACAGAAGACATAACGAATATAATTAAGTGTCGGCTCAGCCAGGAATTGAACCCGGTACAGTCTGACTGGCAGCTACACATACTAGCATCTAGACCACACCGACCACATATAACAGTATAAAAAATATAACGCAGTATCAGCTTATTTGCGGATCCAAGATCATGTCTTGGGAAAGGAGGGGGAGTATTAGCGCAATTTATGTATGGATTCTACAGGACTTCACGAGGGCAAGTCGCTACTCCATCAAATCAAGTGCTGCATCCGTAATACCACGCTGTTACTGGTATTTGCCCAAACACATGAATGTCATTACTTTCATGGCGCTGGCTCCAAATTAGCATTAATCAACATTAATAAATAAATAAATAAACAAATAAATAAATAAATAAACAAATAAATAAATAAATAAACAAATAAATAAATAAATAAACAAATAAATAATTAAATAATAACTAAATAAAATTGCTCAATGTTTATGCTACCACAACAGCGTCGTCGTGTTCTGAACGGAAGAAAACTTTCCCCTGCACCTAGTCCTACAGGTTATAATGACTTGCAAACTTGTAATTACCTCGAACAGAATTGTTGTATGAAGACATAATCAATAATAAATCGTCTGAATACATCAAAATAATAACTAAAAACTGTTTGTAAGTATGAAATGTGTAGTAATATTGGGCCTTCGGAGCCTGAGTGCATCAACTTGATTCAGGATCGATACTTTTAGAGCACACTTTTGATTTACAAAAGCGATTTTCACTACTAAACTAAGCAAGTTTTTGCTAGGGCTAATTTCATCTACTGTACATTTTACTTTTGGATTTTGCTTTCAACTATATTTAATTTGAAAATGTATCATTACATTTACAAGCCCAACCCGAAGGCAAATTATGTCCCTAAACCAAGCTTAGCTCATCGTAAACACAATCTAACCTCGTTTGCCATTCTTGCGTGGCATCAGCGAACCTCGTCTCCAGTCGTTTGTGTAATGCCTGTAGTCTTTGGTGCTCCGTTTCCAGAACGTCTTGATCAGTTTGCATTGACGCGAACTCCAAACTGAAACACATACACAGCACACTTGGTTAATTTTGGGCGGTGTAGAGCGTGTCTAACAATCAATATTGTATTACAATTATACCTTCACTGACTATCGAGCACTGGTAACGAAATCGACTTGTAACTTACAACAGCAAATGTAGCTCGTCACTGACTATCGAGCACCGGTAACGAAATCGACTTGTAACTTATAACAGCAAAATGTAGCTCGTCACTGACTATCGAGCACTGGTAACGAAATCGACTTGTAACTTATAACAGCAAAATGTAGCTCGTCACTGACTATCGAGCACTGGTAACGAAATCGACTTGTACCTTATAACAGCAAAATGTAGCTCGTTTGCCATTCAATACAATCTATAAAGAGCTGATTGGCTCTACATATTGGTCCTGCTCTCATTGCAAACCATCCAAGGTGCTAGCACGGTACTCAACAGAATGATGTAAATTAATCAGATCTGGCTGCATCATGAAACTTAATTAAAGCAGATAAACGAGTAACATCGCATACGATATATCGAATGGTGTGAGATCTCATTAACATTGCTATCCTACCGGCTCTGATCGAGTTGCGCTTTCACTTCAGCCAGTTGTTCTTCGAGTTGATTCCTGATGGAAAATAACACACTTCTTTGTATTTGAATTTCAGATTCTTAATATTTCTTTGCATTGCTTTTCATTATATTCTACAAACTTAAATAATTTTTTCTAATTAAATTTATTTACTGTTATTTATATACAGTATAATCACGGGTCTTCCAAACAAACAAGCAATTTTGCTTACGGAATGACCCTGTCGTATCTGTCAATTTAGTTATCAATGTATTATATACGTGTAATAGTACTTTCCAATTTATGACTGATATAATGAAATATACAAACAAACAACAAACAATATACTTTAATATCTATATCTATTTACTGTATAAAACTGTACATCAAGGACATCCTAGACAAACAAGCACTTGTGCTTATAGAATGATCCTGACCGTGTATTCTTTTCTTTACGTGTCTTAACTACCATCTGTGTAAAACGACCATCATCCTCATACGACCACTAGTCTTAAGCGACCACCTGTCTAAAGCGACCACCTGTCTAAAGCGACCACCTGTCTTGAGTAACCATCTGTTTTAAAATACCATATTTAAGTCGCCCTTATATATATATATATATATATATATGTCTTTTTATTTGTGAACATTTCAACAAATTGGAAGAATACACGAATAGAAGGCAGCTTTTATGCTGCACTTACATTAGGCGGTTAAAGATTCATATACAATTAACCCGTATTGAGCGACCACTTGGGTAAATCAAGAGACTACTTTTACTTCCTTGGATGGTTTTTAAAGGCAGGTTTGCTTGAGCTGTAGGAGGGAAGTCTAAACATGGCTAATCTGATCTGCAATTGCTTGATATCCTTACTTCTCTGCGTCGTCTGTGACATTTGCGCTTTCTTGTTGCTTCATTTTCTGCTGCTTTAGGACGTTTTTGGCACGGATCTGTAAAAGCAATTCACACAAGCAATCAACAACAGAAATGATGACAATGAAGAGTTTACTGTAGCGTAAATACTTAGATTAATGGAACAACAACTTAAAATGTCGAAAGCATTACTTTTGGTGCGGCCCAAAACGGTAGCAATGAAACAGTCGACCAATGGCTTCTTAATTGAACATTCCATAACAGGAGTTACTATGAAACCTGTCTATAACGGTCACCTCTGGGACCTAAGAGAAATGACCATTAGACAGTTGGCCTTTCTGGCCAGGTTGTTTCCCATAGAAAATGTCATTTTGGGCTTATGAAGAGTGTCCTATATTAACAGGTGGCTGCTCTATAGAGATGGCCACTACTACAGGTTTGACTGTAGATGCAATGAAAAAACTCACTTCATTAGCAGCTAAGCGGACTACGAAGCATAATAAAATCTAAAAGCGGCACATGAATAAGTCAGATCGAGAAAGGAATCAGTTTGTTAAACAGATACGTCTACAACCCACCTTGTATTTTTCATAATCGGCTTTACATTCATCCAGCTCACTTTGCGTCGAAGCGAGGTCAGCAAGCGCCTGCTGGAGGCTTCGCTCAATTGCATGGTAGTTAACTTGATGGGTTTCAGACGTTGAACGCATCTAAGTGGACGAAAAGACAAACAGAAAATGACGTCACATGGGAGGCTCGTACGTGACATCATATCCGGTAGTCAGTTCATAAAACTGACAAGTGTTTCGACATAATATCCACTTTGTACGTTATCATACCACCTACAAGCAATATAGTTTACATTGTACAAACAATAACAAATTGAACTAATTAATGAAATCAACGCCACTTGAGACCACTGTGACGCATAGCTAGAAACAACCGTACGCATATCGGCCATGTTGTAAAAAAGGGAAGAGGACAAGTTTTCACCCGCACTAAACTGATTGGTAAGGCTGCATTTTATTTCGAAAGATAAACATTTCAAACTACAATGCAATGTTTGGTAGAAGAGATATGAACGAAGTGGGATTACTTCAATAAAAAGGCAAACCAATTCAGAGACACCTCAATGTCCCGCGTGTGACGAACCTGAAGCGACAGTGTCTCGTTCTCAGCCGCAGTCTTCGCCAGCAAAAGCTAGAACATGGAAACAAGATACAGATAAAACCGGCTGAAGCAAAAGTACTAAGCTGATACAACACGTTATAAACACAGTTTCAATCGCTTTCTGTTGTACTACAACCTTTAATCAAAATCAAAAGAAAATCAAAGAACACCTTCCAAAAGAAATGTTTTGCTAATGAGTCATGTCGAAATAATCCCTATTTACGCTACACTTGCATAATAAATCAAGCACAGCCCCAGAGGCAAGCTGGGATTAAGATGTTCTCCAGACACATGGTTGATGCAGGGTTGATGGTTCCAGATTCTTAGTCGATATTGACATTTTTGACGGGTAGCCAAGAACACTGTGGAGTTGACAACCTGGCGTAGTGAGTACGGTTGAGTACATGTATATTTCCAGTTGTTAGCGCCGGTGAAAAAGACTGGGCTCGTCTGCATCCCACAATGCATCTGGTTAGAAATTGGCAAAGCACCGGTCACATGCATTATGGGATGTAGTTAAGTTTAACTTGCTTCGCATGCACATGCGACTAGAGTTAGCATTGTTCGATGAGTATACAACCGTACTGATTTCTACGATCGATAATATCTATAATGCTCCCAGCTGTCAATAAAATGCTTATAAATTAAAACCATGTGTTTGAAAATCTACTGAATTACACAATGCATTTAGACTGGAATCGGTCAATGCAACAACGCCATTACTGCTATAAGAAGTGAGAGAAAGGGGAATAATTCACTCTTTACGAATATGATCCACACTGACCTTGTGACTTTCGAGTTCAAATTTGAACGCCTCGATGCTCTTCAATTGTTCTGACGCAGTTCGTGTCAATTCCTCTTCCTAAATAATACAAACATGATAACATTTATAAGCAAAATCATGTAAATGATGCATTAAATGGATAGAAATCCTTCAGACCTACAATCAAACCTACAATATAATCCGTAACAAGAATATAGAAAACTGAACTATGTTAAGATAAAAACTGCCTTAATCGAACAGCAACTCAATGTGGTCATTTATTTACAGTCAAACCTGTATTAGCGCCACCTCTATAGAGCAGCCACCTGGGTATAAAGACCACTTTTTATAACCACAAAATGACACAGAGATCAACCTGGCCAGAAAGGCCACCTGTCTATAAAGGTCATTCTCCTCACGTCCCACAGGTGACCGTTATAGACAGGTTTCACTGTAGTTGGTCGCTCGAGGCAGGTTTTACAAGATGAAGAGCACTGCTATGGCAAACATAATACATCACGACCAATGATTCTAGTTGATTCCAGAAGGTTCGGCTTTACATGATATTTGAAATATCTGGAAATGATTTAGAATCAAACTGTATTTCTACCGCATCTTTCATTGAAATTTGATTCTGTTTAACAAAATATTCATATTCCAGATGGAGTACATTTTGGGATTGATCCTAGTTGACCTCTGCCATCCTTGATGACATCATAAAATGGCTTTGTTCGAAGTGCATTTAAGAGTATCTTTTCTATGAGGGTTAATTTCAAGGATAGTGCTTGGATGTCAACATTGCCGAGTTCAACTTAGAAACACGCGACCGTATTCGTTTACATCTTAAAGTGTATCAGGACTTCGCCTAGCTAACTGCGTTACCATGGCAACTGGCCATCAACTGCGTTACAAACAACAACCTAGATTCTACCTTGACGTTTGCATCTTTCATTTCCCGCTTTAGTTTCATGATCATCCCTTTGAATTTTCCAGTTTTCTCCTCCAGCTGAGCGAACTTTTGCTTTTCTTGATCTGAAAAAAAGAGAAAAATGAGATCTTAAACGAACGGAGAAGCCCTTATCAAGAAAAGTAACGAAAGTCAACCCTGTATCGTGTATAGTCTGATTAAAACAGATTTTCTGCCTTAAACGATGTACAATGAAACCTGTCTATAGTGGTCACCTATGGAACCTACGGGAAATGACCTTTAAAGACAGGTGGCCTTTCTGTCCAGGTTGAGTTCTATAGAAAGTATCATTTTGGGGTCATGAAGAGTGGCCTTTATACACAGGTGGCTGCTCTATAGAGGTGGCCGCTAATACAGGCTTGACTGTAGCCGCATATAAATTAGGCCTGAGTATTTTGTTCATGCGTCGGACGTCAGTCAAGAACTGTATGTTATTGCACTGAAATCAGCAAGCGCTTCCGTGGTTCTGCAACGGTCACCGTACCTAATATTACCCCATTCATTTTGTGATACTTTTCCTTCTACCCGCCTCATTTTATATTCAGCCTCACTTGCATGCTATTAATTAGCTTCCAGTCTACTCTATATTGTTACAGTACTTACTTTCTCTTGTCAATCATATCCACCTGTCAATCATAGTTACTATAAATAGCCAAGTTTGATTGATTGTAAACAGACTGCAACCAGACAAATGATAATACATAACTAAACCTATTTGAAATCGTCCTGTTTTGCTACAAAGGAAAACGTCCGCAGCGAGGTTCACGCCAACGAAATGGCGCAAAACTTTCATGGTGTATATCTCGCGAGTTTTCACACCTTTTGAAATAATATTTTGGAATTCTCTTAGTTATGATTGTATCTTGTGCTCCATGAAGTTTGAAAAGAATCTGAGAGGGTGAGGGTCAATCAATCTTGAGTGACTTGACGTGGAATGGCCCATATACAATTTGCCTCTCGCATCGTATACAATGTATTGAAAGTACAGTACATCGATCATATTCTGACGGAGTTCCAGGCATCTTAAACTGTCGTAATGGCACTGTAAAGATTAATTAATAACCAACGCACATAATAGACCAATTTTCAAAAATTACCATTTTGGAAAAAAGCACTAAAGTGTATTATGGGGAAAAGGTTGATGTCTCTGATTCTAAATTGAGAAAACAGGATTTGATACTGATGCAGATTTCTTCAAGCTGTGCTATTTTCCTTAAAAAATTACTCCTGTTAATACTATGGATCAGAAACCCAGTCTCTTCGCTACTTCAGGCAATCAACATGCCCCACAATGCACTGGTCTGTCCCATAATGGTAGCTCATGAAAAAGGTCTATTATCCAGTTTCTCGCTTTACCTGTTATGGCTTTCTGCGATTCTAATTGATCAGATGTTGTTTGCAATTTCAAAGTTGTTTCCGTCAACGCGCCCTCCTTATCCTCCAACTTCTGCTGCAAATTGGCAATTGTTCTTTGGAAATCCTCAAGTTCCATTTGTAACACATTCAGCTGATGGCTGTCCTATACAACCGAGAGAAAAAAAGAGAAAAATAGATCAGTGATGTCATACATGCAGTAGAGAAGTGACACATGCGTGCGAGAGAGATCTGGTGTTTTTTGTCCACATGTTTTTGGTACCATTTCGATCATGGCATAAGAAATACTATATTACTATACTACTATAGCTGTTAATGCCATTTCACAACTGGTAATGGCTAGCCTCCATGTCATATTACTACTTTGCATTACTTTCGATATCAGATTAGGGCTTTTGGAGATATTAATTTCAAAATAAATGTAAACTTTTCGACAGTTATAATTATTAGCAGTTCAAGGTGACTTCTTTTCCATCCACTAACTGATTTTCCAACAATATTATTTCTGTTCCTTATGCTGTTGAAACTAACAAATCCTTTTATATTTGATAAAAATTACAAGTACCATTCCATTTCCATAACCAACTATGTAACTGCCCAGTAAACACAAGACGTCTTTGCGACGTACCGGCGACGTCCAAACATCATGAAAGCGTCTATGGGACGTCCTACGACGTCTTGTGCTTGCTGCGTGGTTAGAAACACACCCCATTCTTAACTCAAGAAACAGTCATTCTCAGGAAACAAATGATGTCGTAGGACGTCCCATAGATGCTTTCATGACGTTTGGACGTCAATGGTACGTCGTAAAGACGTCTTGTGTTTACAGTCATTGCTTCTCAATATATGTTGACAATATTATCCTTACTTTGTTTAAAGATTCCATTTCCTTGGAGGCCTTGGTAAGAGACTCTTTCGTGGTTTCTAATTCTACCTTCAAGCTGCCAGCCTAGAGAAACACGGGACGTAAGTGGATGAAAGCACAAGTTGCTAGACATATACAAAATTATTTCAAATGAAGTGACCCGCGACCAGCTCAATTGTCTTTGTTAAACTAACAAGAACATCAATAATAATTATTGCTTCCATTCTTCATGGATAGAAGCTTCTTGGCCAACTGCCGAAATATACTGCAAACTGGCTTGAGAATATATGGCTGCTATCAACACCGGAAGTTCAAGAACAGACAGCGTACTTTCAAAAGAAAACTAACATTGAGAAAAGTGTGAAAACCGTGATCTAAGACTTTGATTTCGCTATGAGCAAGATGTCACAGGGGAAATTCTAATCCAGTTTTCTTTAAAAATTCAATATATCATTACACATTTTGCAACAAAAAGTAGAAAATTTGTCAACGAGAGTTCAATCTGTCTCCTGATTCAGAAAAGATCCTAAAGACTGGAGTAGATAAACCGCGTCCAAGACTTATACGTTAGGTCATTTCATAGTCCAGAGGTCATCTTAAGATGACGTCATACCTCTTGTAGCTGCCGCTGCTTTTGGTCAACGTCTTCAATCGACGTTTTCAATTGTAGCGAAACAATTTCGAATTCGTTCTCTTTCGCATTCAATCGAGACTCTAGATCCTGTAAACGAGATCCATTGTGAGTGTTGCAGTGTCACATCCATAGAGCAATGAAAAAACCTTAAGACGGTTTTTCTAGTACCTCTATGGTCAGATTATTAATGACAGAAACAACAAAACAATGCAAAGAAAACTCCGTACCTTCAACCTCGACGTCAATAATTCGACTTCGGAACGAAGCTCCTTGATTCTAGGTAAAAAGGATAACAGAAAGACATGGATAATTTATCTTGAGTCCATGAGAGCATAGCTTATTGCTCACTGAATGCCACTAAACTCGACTTACATTTCGATTGCCTTGCGGTTCTCTTGCTCGGCAGTGTTTAAATCCCCAGAAGAAACCTAATCAACAACCAATAATGCATTGAAACAAACACGGTAAAGAACACAAGAGGAAAGAGATGTCAGTCCATTTATCATTCACCAGTTAGTTGCCGACAGATGTGAATTTATCTATTGTTTGACATTGCTGCTGCTGGCCGGCAGGAGAAGGAGAAGTGGCAGGTTTGCAACGCAATTTGTACTCTATTTTTAGCCTGCGCCTGGGGGCAGGAGAGCCTCTTACACCGTTCCTTGAGCAATCATGCCAGGGACGCGAGGTGCCTGCAGGCCACAGAAAGTGCCGTATGTTTGACTCGAGGCTTTGAAATACTTTATTTTAATTCGATATCTGTTAGGCAATCAACCATAATGTGTAAGACCTCACTATAGACATTTCCATTCCGCTGCACTACCATCAGTCCGTAATCGTGACACTTCTGTTGCACTCCCTGGATGCTTAAATCTGTTTCGTCCACAATGCCATTGCATCGTATTCTACTCCCGGTGAAGAGGGTGTCAGCAAAGGGGACAATTTCCAGATATCTGAGTAGGGGTAGGTTGTTTTGGGAGCAATTATTTGTTAAACACTAAAGGAAATGAAATCATACATACGGTTTACGGAAAACGAAAAGATGGTTAGAAGATATCATTTACAAATCATATCTTGATAGAAGTTCACAAAATTTGGAATTAGATTTGTAAAATGAAAACCAGAAGATGCCTTTAGGATAAACACATAAAAGTACTGTTGCTAAGGTCAAACCTGTACTAGCGGCCACCTCTATAGAGAGCAGCCACCTGTGTATAAAGGCCACTCTTCATAACCCCAAAATGATGCTTTCTATAAAAATCAACCTGGACAGAAAGGCCACCTGTCTATAATGGTCATTTTTCTCAGGTCCCAGAGGTGGCCGTTATAGACAGGTTTCACTGTACAACTAGACATGAATGGCGCTCAGTTTTCCTGCCTCGTATACAATCTAACATACCTCTTTTTCGTTTTCTAGTTGACTGCATCTTAACCTCAGCTCTTCCAATTCACAAGTGAGATGGACAGAAGCCTATAAAAAGCATGAGAATGCAAATTGTAGTCAACATCGCTTGGCAAAATAAACTGAATAGGTCAAGTGCTTACGAAGAGAAATTAATGACGATCCAGTACATTAAATATCCATCTTTTGCCCCTGCTACTCCCCGCCCCCAGCAAGTTCATTGACACAGCCCACAAGAAGTCGTTTTGACGTTTGACGAAGAAATATGGAAGTCCCTTTAATAGCACTGCCCTTCCGTAAAACCATGTGAAAAAACAAACACCGTGTAATAAACCATGTGAATTAAAAAAGCAAAGCAAAAAACCATGTGAAAGGGCACTTTTCACACGATTTTTACGCAGCTTTTCACATTCTTTTCACATGGATTTCACACGGCTCCGGTATATAATGTAGGTTGCCGGTACGACGTCTCACGCTTGCTGACATTAATTTACAAATATCACGTCTAGCAGCACAGAGAGGATTAAGCTCTCTTGCGGATAACTGCGCATTGTGCTTTACGTGGAATTTTATTCTTTGATAATAGTTGATAGAACACAACATTCACAAGCGAAATAATCCAGAAAGGTATAACCTTACCTCATGTTGGTTTTGATGATGCTCTTCGAATTGCTTTGCAGATTCTTCCATCTGCAACGAAACAAATAAACAACGTCTTGAAGTAAGTACCCAGCAAACACAAGACGTCGTAGGACGTCCCATGGACGTCTTTACGACGTTAGGACGTCGTTGGTACGTCATGAAGACGTCTTGTGTTTACAGGGTATACCGAACATCTCATCCTGAGAGCTGCGCTAAGGTTGACGGGGGTACGACCCCTTTCAAACGATTCTATTATTACTTTCAGTTCATCCCAACTCGGTAAAAAACATGTCTGGGGCTGACAGAGTGAACTAGTATTGAAATTTCAAAAGCAACGCAGAACATGGTGAAATGGTGCGAGACCTGTTTTCCAAATTTCAAAACAAATTTTCTTGGGTGGCACCCTTTTGAGTCCATTCGAAACCCTATGTTTAAACAACGACGTCATATCCTGAAATTGCGTCCGTATAAATTTAAGGTTGGCCATTTTCCCTAATCATTACAGTCAAACCTGTATTAGCGGCCACCTCCATAGAGCAGCCACCTGTGTATAAAGGCCACTTTTCATAACCCCAAACTGATACTTTATATAGTAATTAACCTGGACAGAAAGGTCACCTGTCTGTAAAGGTCATTTTCCTCAAGTCCCAGAAGTGACCGTTATAGACAGGTTTCGCTGTATAACGAATGACGCAGCAAACAAAGGCATCGTAATTATACAATTTATATGACAAACGTGTCAGTTCTTCTCAATAACCAATATTGATAAAATCACCTTTGAATTGTGATTTAACAAAAATTTAGTTTAGTAAATTCATTCGAGTTTTAAGATTTAATGCAACACCAAATATTATGCTAAAATAGATAAATTTGTGAAAACTATCAACGAGGCTACAGATGAACTCACTGACCTGAGCCTTGACATTTTCATACTCTTTCTTGGCTTTCAAAGCAACACTTTTGAATTTGGACAACTTCTCATCTTTCAGTCGGCATGACTCTTCAAGTTCTCCTGCGCATGCACACACAAAAGACTGATTAGCATTTCAGGCAAGAAGATGACATGGCAAAGGTGGCCTTGACAACGAGGATTTGACCTATCGAACGTGACCTTTTCGTCTCAACCAATCAAGATGTGTCACCTATGCAGACTTAAAAATGCTATAGGCGACAGTATCAAGAACAGAAATCAATGGGTTTCGGGTGATAAATCAACATAAAGTCAAACAGGTTTTAGTGGATACCTCTATAGAGCAGCCACCTGTGTATAAAAGCCACTCTTCATAACCCCAAAATGACACTTTCTATAGAAATTAACCTGGATAGAAAGGCCACCTGTCTATAAAGGTCATTTTTATCAGATCCCAGAGGTGACCGTTATAGACAGGTTTCACTGTAGTACTGTATATATCTTACTACCAACAAGCAGTAGTCTCTTTTTCCTCATGGATATCGCCCCCCCCCCAAAAAAAAGACAAGCTTCCCCTCAAAAAAACTTTTACACATCTAGCCCACTTACCAAGGCGACCCACAGCTGTTCGCAGCTCTTTCTCGGCGAGATCCACTTTATTCAATAATTCATCACGGATCTTTTCCAATTCAAGAATCGTCTCATTGAGAGAATCACACTGCCTCTGTTGCATGTCAGCCGTTTCACACATCGTGGCCTCGCTGCTATTTAGTGTCCTCTGCAGCTCAATCACGTGTTCGTCGTTAGTTGATTTCTCCCGGCTCAAATTGGCTAGTGTTTCTTCCAACTTTTCTTTCACCGTGGAAAGGGACGCTAGCTCACTCTTTAATTCATTCGTAGTCCTGTTAAATTCTTTGACAATCTCTTGAGCGTTTTGAAGATCATCTTTTGAAACAGCGAGGTCTTTTAACGCGTCTTCATGTTGAAGCCGTAGCGTTACTAAATCATTCTGTTTCTCCTCGTTCGACCCATTCAATTCAAAGTTCTGATCGCTGAATTCTTTCACGGCGTCTTTCAAGCCAGCGTTAATTGCCGTCAACTCCGTTAGTCGATTTTCAACATCGCGTATGCGATCAACAGCCGTCTTTAATTCCTCTTTCAATCCATGTTCGATGTTGACATGTTTTTGTAGTGTTTCTTTACAGACGGACACTTCATCCTCATACCGCTGCGTCATCGTGTCTTTCTCTAGCTCCATTTCTTTTACATGCTCGTTCAATGATTGTCTTTCTGATTCGAATTGATTACATGCGTTACTGCTGTCTTCTTGCAAGGACTTCGCTTCCATTTCAACTTCTTTGACTTTTTCGAAATTTTGTCGCTGTTCTTCGACCAGCTGGAGCTCCATTCTCTCAATCAATTTGTCTTTTTCTGATAACTGCAAAGTGGCGAGCCGTAAATCTTCCTCTAGTTTTGTTAGCTCTTCTCGTAATGAAAAGGAATCCTGATGAAGAAGCATAGATGTGAATCGCACGTCATAACACAGTCGACCCACAAACAATAATACCAACAAATTCCAAACAATTAAACAACAGTAATAACTTGAGGCAAAAATGTCGTTTACAGCAGAGATCAAATGAAATATTGCATTCTAAAAGCAACTTTAATCACCTTCAATTGAAATTGCTGATAACAACAGGCACCTTGGTAAATCATGGTCGCTACCGACAGGTGACCGCATACTACAGGTTACTTATATAAGGATTTTATTTGTTTGCTCATTTCTGTCATTGTCGATTTCAATGATTGTTCTCAGCTGTCGAAATTAGCAATAGAGAAATAGGTAATAATATTACACCCGTAGAAGGCTTTCTAAAGGCAAAGTTACACTGCACAGAAAAACCATGCGTCTGAAACCACATCTATCCCGGCATGCCTTGGAACTGAGCTTGGTCAATTTTCACGCAGGAAAGCAAAATGGTCCATAACTACGGTTCACATGACCCACCTGACGGCTGCAATGGTCCAATTCTGAGGCCTTTGGTGAATCAAGGAGTAGCTTGGATTCCAATTCCTAACAGACAAACAAAAAATTACAATCAGGCCGCAAATACAAACGGAAGTAGACAAATAGCTGATACTGTCTCCGACCAACATTTCGAAAAAAACATTTACAACAACATATTTTTAAAACAACACAAATTCAAACTCGGTTAAGAGCAAAGTTTTGATTGTGCAGCCAAAATGGCAGGATATAAATTAAGCGATTTGAGAAATTGAGAGAGGCCGATTAGCAAATCAGTTTAGCAAGTGGACTTAAGCCAGTGGAGATAATACGTGATGTAAGAGTGCAATCACTGGGGATGCCAATAAGCGATATGGGGACAATATCCGATGGAATATGAAGTGAGTTAGACCGTATTTCCAAACAATCCATTTGATAAATAAGTAACATTAACGACTCAAGACAAGAGAGAAGAATACTAGCAGTGCGAAGTCTCGTAGCACAAACCCAAATGAAATCAGTTACAATTTCAGTAAATCTAATACAGCAGTAGCATTTACATTATTTAGCATAATTAGCAAAATTGCGCAATAGAAACAATCAAGGCATTATAGATAAGTTACCTTAATTGAATAATTAACATGTATTAATTAAAAATCCCAAATCTATAGACTTCGGTGTTTATTACTTAATTAGAAAATTACAGTAAAAGGCAATTTTATATAATCATATTACACCACCCTGAACATGTATTCTTTTCTTCAAACATTATTTGTATTTCATTAAAATTGCTATAATGGTTGACTAAAAAATCTTTCTATCTAATATATGACGAAAGGACATCAATGGTGTGCTACGTTTACAAAGGCGGAGTTTACACAGGCCTCTCCCTGTCATCACCTTAGCAACGACTGAAGTTAGGAATAGGATTGGGGGTTCGAATTGCTTTTTGGGTCATTAGAGAAGGGAAGGGTTAGGATGAGTTAATGCATCCACTTGTAATTAAAACCGCACTTCATTATAATGTTTATTATAGAGTGTAAGAGTATAGAAATATAATTAATATGATTCATTCAAAAAGAGTTGTCCGACAGCTAATTGCTTTAAAATGTGCAAGCAGCAAAGAATCGCTATTTCTCAGATTGGAATTCGATGAAACTACTAAATATCACGTCACAGGCAAAAAAAAGGAAGAACCGTGTAAACAATTGAAAGGGTCTTCTTCAAAGTGTTGAGAATTGACTTCGGTTGGTTTAGGAGAAAACCACGAATTAATTCGATTTTTTTTATCTTTTAAAAAATAGGTTGATCATGTGTTTCAAATTAGTATTAACAGGAATGTGATGCAAAGCATTACCAAGCACGCAAAGCATTACTGAGTAGGAAAGATGCATTGCCGTCAATAATACTCAATTAACTATCACAAAATATGTACAGAAAATTACTCAATCGAACTCACGCTTTTTTGTCCCTCTAAAACGCTGTATTTCTCCTGGAGTGCACGGACGTCTTCTTGGAAACTCTGTTGATAAGATTCGAGAGAAAGAAGATTGGTCACTTATGGTCCGCAAAGTCATGAAAGTTGGGATTAAGTGCGATTTTAGATATGTGGCTCTGAGTCGACATGGCCATATTTGAATACCAAGAACAGGATGAAAAATAGTCACCGTCATTGAAAATGAGACCACGTTGTTGCGAGATTTTGCAATTGTTCGAGCTTGAATCTGCCAAGCTGCTGACATCTCGAACATGTTGTCAGCAAGGAGTCTAGACTTTTACTTATCCCTGTTCACAGAATCCGCGTAGGGAACTAGGGACAAGTGGAGCATGTCTAGAAGGAGTCTTCGTAACTAGTACGATTACTCACAGGGAGTCTAAGTAGCATCATCAGCTCACCTTGGTCTCCCTGCATTGTTCGTCGTATTGGCTATGAAGTTCATCCTGCGCTCTGAAAAGATCTTCAATTTCACATTCTTGGTGCTATAAAATCAAATTAAAATCGCAGTGATATCATTATCGTCTTTCAAGAGACTCATGCCAATTACAACAATGTATTTTGATTTTTTTGTGGAATCAAAAAAGTACTAATTTATTCAATGCAACACGTGGATAAACACATAATTAATTACAAGACATCATAAATAGTCCTACACATAAACCAACAAACAAACAAGTGATAATTGATAGCACATTAAAATAAAATCATAAAGTTATCGTCAAACTCCAACTGATCCAACAAATGAGGCTATTTAAGCATCTGCCACCCATCCTGTAGATAACACATAGATAACACACAGATAATACTAAGATTAACAGATACGATTTTAGGGTTCCAATAAGATTACCGGTTCCTTCAGATATTTTCAATTAATGAATTTAAATCTAATAAAACAATAAAATACTCAACAAGACAAACTTGAGGAATTTTAATACTTTTCTGGCTTCAGGTAAATATTTCGGACGTGTAATCTGCCTGGAAAGCAACTCAATAACAAAGGATTTTTATGATTTGGGAAGATTTGGAAACATATCTTCTGAGGCGCATGCAGTGTACGCTCACCTCGCAGAACCAAAACAAAACCAGAAACAGGACAACTGGTAACTAATGACGTCATTCAGGTATTGACATCACTAGTATACAACACCACATAACACGATGCAGTACAATTGCTGACGCTTTACCATTTTTTCCTCGTTCAAAGCTTGCAATGCCTTCAACAATTCCTCGATGCGTGCCTGCAGACGACAGATGGTCGTGCGATCCTCCTGAGAAAGAAACACAGTTCAAGGGAAGATCACAATCGGCCAAGGTGAAACTCTAGGCAACCTACGTACCCATGATAGTCTGATGTGTTTAATTTGTCCACTAAAGAATACCTGCCTAAAGAGACCACCTTCTTTAAGCGACTACAGTGAAACCTTTTTATAATGGTCACCTTTGGGACCTGAAGATTATGACTCTTCCTGTCCAGGTTGATTTCTACTGTACAAATCAATCAACTACCAGATCATTAAATCTATTGCATTTTTGATTAATTGCATTTTTCTGAAAATAAAACCTTAATAACCCATGTCCTGCTCGTAAAACTATTCAATGAAGACTTGAAGTCGCTTCATCAATTGCTGATTGGTTGCTTGCTAAGGACTAAGGTTTTGATTGGTTATGTGTTGCTACTTTTGAATTGTTTCGAAAACGTGTATACACGTCAATAGCAGGACAAGGGTTCATAAAACTTTGATAAAATAATCGTTCCTTGAAATTGACTTTCCTGGTACTCTTCGCGTAACTATTTACTTATCACTGGAAGTAATTTGTAACTGTAACTAGTTACAATTTTGCAAAGTGACTAGTAACATTTGAGATTTATTTTTGCAGAAATGTAACTTTAAAGGGTAAGCTTTCACTCTCAAAAGAAAGCAACTTTAAGTGTTACTACATACTTTAAAATGTAACTTTTTACAGTTCCGGTTTGATTGCATTGGTATGAAATATGACGTCATAATAGCATCATAGAAATTAATTTAATAATTACAATTAGATGACAGGTGAATAAACAATGTAAAGATGTAATTAAAGAAATTACCAGGATTCGAGATGACTTGAGTCAAACACTCTCACAGTAGATTAAATTTAACGGATATCATTTTACTTGTTCAACATAATGGTAAGGATGCCTAATACAATTTAAATAAATTCCCTAGAATTGAAAACTACGTAAAATAAATTTATACATATTTACAAGAATCCATATTTATAATCTATATCAATTCATTTAGCGTTACAATTAAAAGCCTTAAATTTCGCCAGCTAATTAAGTTAAAAATCTTGTCCATACCAACAGGATGTTGAATTGAACCTAAGATGGTTGAAGCGTTGCCGCGTCGGATTGCAATTAGTAGATTCAATTTGATGGAATCACAGTTAAGTCGTGATCATGATGACTCTATCATCAGATTAATACATTCAACAAAATGGTATAAATTGAATGCATTTTTATGGCAAAATCAAGAGAATCCAATTAGTGTTTAATGTTGATGCAAGGAAGACCCGCCATTTTGATTTTACCTCGGTTGATATTTCGCTCTCGGATTGTTCACTCTTTAAAGTACGAATCTCTTCGTTGGCTAGATTTAACGTGGCTTGCACACTTTCGACTTCATTGTTCACGTCCTTTTATTGATAAAAGGCACATTAGTTGATAAATCAATCGATCAAACATGTTTTCAACAATTAAGAATTAACTCTGGTAACTTAGCACTGCAGAAATACGAAAAAGAAACTAAAACTGCTTTCGTAATTTACCATGAACGGTCGTTAGCAAAACAGACACAGTTAGCATCCTATAAATTGACGATCGATCCAACATTTGTTTGAAAAATTGCAGGTCTTTATCATGCGTGCATATATAACAGGGATCAAGAAACGGTAGTAAAAGAACGTGTTTAGTTTAGTGCTAATTGTAATTAAAGCCTCATTATACAACTGTAATATCGTTTATATGAAATACACTACTCTCTCTTTCTCTTAAGTGTTTTACGAAACCGGAAGATCATTGACGGGAAGTAACATTATGTGACTTTAAACTTACATTGCTTGATGTTGAAATAAACGGATACAAGTTCTTTACCATATATTCCAGTGCTGTCAGAGCTCAGAGCTCCATCACGTAATAGCCCTATATCATTTATGATCCTGAATGGTTGTTTTTCATTTGATATATTGCTATAAATATTTATCAGTTGCCCTTTAAAAATTATTCCACGGTACACAGGGTTCTGTCCATTACAACCAATTAATGGAAGAGATTTCAAATTGTAAATTATCAGACTTAGAGACTTTTAATAGACCATTTTCAAAAGCTACCATTTTGGAAAAAACCAGTGCATTATGGGGAAAGTTGATGTCTCTGATTTCGGAATACGGAGAAAGTTGGATTTGATACTGATACAGATTTCTTCAAGCTGCGCTACTTTGCTCAAACATATGATTTTCGCTAATATTCTGGGTCACAAACCCAGTTTCTTCGCTGCTTCAGGCACCCAACTTGCCCCACAATGCACTGGTTTTCCCCATAATGGTAGCTCGTGAAAAAGGTCTATTATAATTGTAGTTTTTAGAAATTATTGTAAACTAGCGGCTACGCAGCCAGGGCCAATGGCAGGATTCAGCATAACGCATCTTGGTCTATCAGGTTGATTGGTGAATAAGGTGGATGATTAGAAACGCACATATACGGCGAGCTTCCCCCGACGACATTCTTGCTCTCGTTTAAATAACATCCATTACTCTGTCTCAGCAGCCTTCGTGCTGGCCAGCCGTTGTAAACTTTAGTGGATTACTTTGACTGGAGTTCTTTAGGGACATTGACTTACTGTGTTGGGATGTTTTTAAGATAGTTTGACTCAATTATAGATTCATAGTACTGGAAATGTTACGCTAATATTGAAATAAATATCATCCACTAGACCACTACAAAAGGCGACTGCGTAGCTTTTCCACTTTATCTGTAGTGACGGTTTAATCTTTGTATTCAGTCACCTGTGTTTTTGCGGTGAGTTCTTCGTTGTGTTCCGTAAGCTCATTCACTGATTCGCTGAGTTCGGCATTTGATGCTTTCAGGCATTCGATTTCTTTATTCAATTCAGCGATACTCTAGAAAAATACATGAAAATAAATACAGTCAAACCTGTATTAGCGGCCACCTCTATAGAGCAGCCACCTGTGTATAAAGGCCACTCTTAATAACCCCAAACTGATACTTTCTATAGAAATCAACCTGGACAGAAAGGCCACCTGCCTATAAAGGTCATTTTTCTCAAGTCCCAGAGGTGACCGTTATAGACAGGTTTCGCTGTAACCTAGCAACTCATGGCACACATCTTTTCAATAAGAAAATTAAAACTCAATCGACAAAATGCAGTCTTAATACATGAGTTAGGATAAAAGGGCTTTTTGAGCTGTATTCGACCATTTTGACAATCCATCAAACGCATCTTGGTTATAAGAGAGATAACATTTGCCAAGGGTGAAAACGTCAAGCTTTTCTTTTTAAGCGCATTCACCCGTGCTATCACACAATGATGGTCAATTAAAGGATGTTCATAGCTGTCAACATTGGCGAATTCAGCTCGAAATTACGTGTCTGAAAACACTTGCATCCCGAACCCAAAAATGCATAGAAATCACGCAAGTAAATGACTGTGTTGTGGCCGTGTAGTACAATCACGTTTGCACACTCCCCCGCCTCATTATAAAACGCCTCGTTCGCGTGAGGAAGATGACAATCCAGTCAGTGGCTTCGAATAGTTTGGCAAAGACGCACACTTGCCATTTGTCTCTTCTCTGGACAATATATAATTCACTGAGCATGGAGGAACTAGGATTATTATAACTGCAAAGTCTACGATCCAAGCCATGCACATTAAATCACACATATTGTAAGCAGCGCGTCACAAATACCTAGACCATCAGTCTTCCTCTATAATAAAACTAGATAAATATTTATTTGGATGTATAATATCAAAATATTTCTAAGAGTTATTTTATTTTCCACTAAATAGCTTCCAATTGTAACATATGAATTACCAGGATAGCAACTGCGACCCGCAGCTAGCCATTTTATAAATGGGTTACAACGTTGATGAAAAAACACACACTCTTAATCCCAATCCTTACTCTTTCAGTCTCTTCAGCTGCACGCAACGCATCTGACAATCTTGCAATCTCTGTTGATGACACACTGATATTATGTTTCAAACTCTGGGGAGAAAAACAGAGAGGAAGGATTTGAGTACTTGGAAAGAGAAAGCTACAACATGAACGCTTTTTGGAGGCTACTAAAGAGCTCCACATTATAGCAATAACGTGGTAAATATGCGGTGCGTCTTCAACATAAGTAGCATACAACAATCAAAGCTCTATATAGGTATGTACTGTATAAACTCCAACTATCACCTCTAGTCTTAACACTGTTACGTAGGCTCATTTACAACCATTAAAATAAAAACGAGGCTAACCTGAGAAAAAGGTTACTTCATGATAGATAACATACACTATACACATCATATAATCTTGTTTGATGTAAGCGCATCAAACTGCTTTCAGACCTCCATTTCTTCGTTCAACTGATCAACTGTTTTCAATGCATCATCTCTCCCTTGACTGATACTTGACACATCTCCTGAACGGGACTGTAACAAGAACAATTAAGTTGATTACAAATAAAAACAGTACAGTGATACCAAAATGAAATGTAAACAGATAAATGTGAAATTAATAGAATCAACTTGCCAATTAACTTTTTGTTTGTTTCGTTTAATCATTTGTGTTTCTCAACGTGAATGTAATTATTACTTTACTAAACAATTAATGTCAGCCCAATATCGGTATCATAACACTATGAACTGATACCATGTGAAATCCATGTGAAAATCATGTAAAAACCATGTGAAAAGTGCCCTTTTCACATGATTTTTCATACTGTTTTCTAATTCACACGTTTTTCAAATGGTTTTTCACTTGGTGTTTGAAAATTCACATGGTTTTTCGCATGGTGCTTCCCATTTCACATGGTTTTCACATGGTTTTTCACATGGTGTTTGAAAATTCACATGGTTTTTCGCATGGTGCTTCCCATTTCACATGGTTTTCACATGGTTTTCACATTGTTTTGGATTCATAGTGTAATGTGCTTTCGAATTCTACTTCATATTTCTATATTTCAACGAATTCTCTTTTGTTCACATTATACGAAACAATCACATGAAGTTTTCAATGGTGCTGATTTTTATTTATTGTTTATAAGCTGCCAGAGACAGACAATTTTTGGATGAAAGGTGGAGGTACGTAGGGGAAATTTCTACGAGTTCCAGCACCCTATGCTATGTTTATACTATTTTTTAATCATTTTACTGTAAATCCTAGAACTCATCATTCTGTAAAACGTGCCATTTATTGGCAACTGCAACTGCATGCATGTATTTCAGTTGAATCATTATCATCATGTTCCATCCTCAGGGGGGTTGGAGGAAACGATAGATCTCCAGGATTGCCTGTCCATTGCAGTTCTCACTGCCTGAGTGTACGTGAGAACACGAATACGAGAACAAAATAAATTGATTGATGCTGATGATGACCCTCGTTAAGAAGGCTGGCTCTTTTTTCTGAAACTATTTGTTGAAAGTTTTCGAACCACCTCTGCACTGATTATAATTGTGCAGCACGGCGCGATACATTAAGCCCCTCGCCACCAGGGGCAGCAACATGGTCCAAGCTGCAGGTCCTGTTGGGATTCGAATCCCAAACCCGGGAAACAAAAGCTGATTCCTTCCAATTAGCATTGTGTTGTTGCGACAGGACATGTCAAGCATCAAGTAAGAATAGATTAGACTCAGCATAGGTTATTAGTGGAAGCCCTCTCTGTGCAGGGCTTTCTGAGAAATTCTGAGAATCCATTTCTGAGAAGTTTCATGCAGATTGTTTTGCGATGCAAAAATCAACATGACGTCATGGACAGATTTCAAGCGCAGGTCCAAGATGGCAGACCATGATAAAGACAACAGGTTTTGTTGCAACCACTGGCTTACCCATTTTAGGAATAAGGTCGCTGGCAACTAAATCTTTATTTCCAACAGTTTTATTCTTCCTTGTGGTACTATGAATCCAAAACCACGTGAAAACCACGTGAGATTCACACGGATTTCACATGATTTTCACATGGATTTCACACGGTAATAGTTCATAGTATAGAGGGGTCGAAACGCTACTGGAAATATAAAGACTTTGTCCCCAATGTGACCTTTCTATGGTGCAACAGCTAAATAGATGAATTGCGACCACAGCTCATGACGTCACATTGTACACTTTGTACAGTGTCGTAGTGAAGTTGTGTTCATTTTGGGAACTTTGCAGCAAAACAAAAGGACTAACCTTGAGGTCACGTTCTAACTCGTCAACTTTCACCGTCGATATCTCCAGTTGTTGTTTGTACTGTTCTTCGTTCTGGAACAGCGTCTCTTGCAATTTCTACAGAAACACCAGGTATTAACAAGAATTTCGAAATAAATTCAACACATAAAACGAACGACGGGGCTCGATATTCGACCAAAGAGAGAAACATTAGCATTTCGAAATCAATGCAGTATATTAGAGCTCCTCATTGGAGATAAATCTAGTTTTATCGATTGCAGATTTATCTCATGTTAAAGGCATTCCTTGTTGTAAATAATATAATCCAAAGACGAATAAATAAATCTACTCGACAAACCAAGAAAGAACTTTTAAGATATTGTATGTTATCTCCGTGGAGAATAATAGAGCGATAGATAGACATTTTTACTGCTCAAAATTACTATAGCATATAAAATCAGCAATTATCAAACAACTAAATTTACAGATAAGGTAGATATTGCTTCCAGAATAGATTTGAAAACCGCCTGACAACATGTCACATCAGCTTAAGGTTCAAAACTGTTAAAATGAACTATCCGTTGCGTGGCCTAGTAAAACATTTTCACTCGGGCAATGGTTATTGGGACAACAATTAACACTGCTGCATCATGGTTTTGTTCCAAACTGAAACATTTCCACAAGAGCGTTTCCCCATACCCTAGAAAGACTAACGCTAGTACACATACGTTTAATTTCCCTTCCAAACTTGTCTTTTCTTCTCGCAAAGTAGCAGTGACGTCTTTGATTTCCTTCAATGCAGCATCCAAGTCTTTATTCACTTGTTCCAACATCTAAACAACCAAACAGCTTTACTACAGAACTCTGACAACTCAAGCTTAACCTTTTCATGATTCACTCAAATGAACACGAACAAGATGTTGGTTGTTAAACACTGTGTGGTCTAAATGAGTGGCTGCCTTAACAGAAGTAGTATGAACGCACAATGTTGAGCCGTTAGAACATTGTTTATGCGGTTAATGTTCTATACACGTAAAGTCAAGCTTTCGGGAGATTTCGCTCGTGGCTTATTCGGGCGAGTGGAGTTCGACAATTCTAATCATGCGAACATTACAAACAAAACTCTTGTTTATCTCCCACACAAGAATGAAATATCCAATCCATGAATGCTTCACAATTAAAAACAGTATGGTCTAGGGGTTTACAGGCTATTACTTGTAGCTGCCAGTCAGACGTAAAGGGTTCGACTCCCGGCCCAGTCGACAAGGGTCTTCTATTAAACAAACAAGCAATTTTGCTAACAGAATGACCCTGTCGTATCTGTCAATTTAATTCTCTATGTATAACTGATGTGTAATAGTATCTTACAATTTATAACTGATATGATGAAATAAACAAACAAACAAAACAAACATACAAACAAACAAACAAATAACAAATAAACAAACACAACCAAACAAAACATATATATTCGTTATGTCTTCTGTGGTTATAAATGTCAAGGGCCCCGAGAGAGACTTGACATTGGCTTCTTGGATTGCCCTCGTTAAATAAAGTGACATTTACATTTGCATTTACAGCAAGTTGATTAACCATTTGAGAACAATTAGTTCGTCGCTGAAAACCAAAAAAACTAATAATGAGCTGCTTTTCTTACTGTAAAGGCCTCTGTGAGTTTCTCGTGCTTCAACTCGAGCTCTTCATATGCGCAACGAATGCTTTTCCGATCTTCCATCACCTGACACATTTTACTTTCAAGTTCCTACGAAGTTAACAAACCACATTAATCAACATGCTAATTATCATGCTAATTATTAAGCAGTAATTTATACAATATATTTCAACGGAAAACCCTGAAAATTAAAAAGTAAGAAAAGTAAATAATCCACCATAGCAGAATAAATCTGAAGAACGAAAATAACTAGTCAATTGAAATAATGCATTAAGAGAAGAAATTTGCATACTGCAATATACTGTAAGCAGCAAATCATAATAATACGCAGTGTCATCTATCAAGGAACATCACTTTGGATTATAAGAATGGTGGGTCTGTGCATCAACACGACAAAATGAATATAAAATCACAGGAAACGATATACCAAGAAGTGTCCCAGTAAATACGTTCTTTACGATGTACCTGCGACTCAAGATACGCTGTAGTAACGCCGTGGGATGTCATAATATAATATTATATTTACTATAGTTGTATAGTATTCCATACTCAATAGAAGTATTGTAATACTTACTTCTAAGGAATTTTCAATTCTCATCCTAGTCAATTGATTTTCCTTATATTTGNTGGCTTTATGCCACATGGCAGACTTGACCTCACGAAATGTGAGAAATCAACGATGCCGCTACAAACAGCTGTGAAGCAGCAATTCATACAATATGTTTCAACGGAAAACTCAAAGGAAGAAAGTGAATAATCCACCCTAGCAGAACAAATCTGAAGAACGAAAAGTAAACAGTCAATTAAAATTACTGTATATCCTTACAGAAGAAATTTGCATACTGCAATATACTGTAAGCAGCAAATCATAATAATACGCAGTGCCATCTATCAAGGAACATCACTTTGGATTATAAGAATGGTGGGTCTGTGAATCAACACGACAAAATGAATATAAAATCACAGGAAATGATATACCAAGAAATGTCCCAGTAAATACGTTCTTTACGATGTACCTGCGACTCAAGATACGCTGTAGTAACGCCGTGGGATGTCATAATAAAATATTATATTTACTATAGTTGTATAGTATTCCATACTCAATAGAAGTATTGTAATACTTACTTCTAAGGAATTTTCAATTCTCATCCTAGTCAATTGATTTTCCTTATATTTGATAAATCTTCCAAGATACTTTCATTAAAACATTACCGATTGATAAATAAAGCTTGATGTAACATGCAACTACAATTTAAACTATATAGAAATTACAAAACTATTACAAATCAAAATTCCAATGCAGTATTTTGTTCAATTGCAAAGTTTCTAAAATCGAATTGTAGATTATTTTCCCGGATGTTCAACTGAAATAAAGTCACAGTATCGAAATCTGAAAAAAAAACCTTGTCCTGCTATTGACGTGTAAACACGATTTCGAAACAAGTCAAAAGTAGCAACATATAACCAATCAGATAGTTAGTCCCTAGCAATCAACCGATCAGCAATCGATAAAGCGGCTTCAAGTCTTCATTTAGCTGAGCATGTTAGCAGGACAAGGGTTAAGATCATAGTACTTGCTGAAACACGGAATCCCCAGCAAAATTCTTACCTCTTTATTGAGTCCTTCGACTTGTTGTTGTTCTTCAAGCGAACGTTGCAAGTCATGATAACGCAAACCAAGTTGATCTTTTTCATTCACAACCGCAGTGAGATTTTGTTCTAGTTCCTATAAAAAAGAACTATGCTACAAGACAAAAAATCTATTTCCTAATGCATATTAACGCTCACGTTCCAAGAGCTTGCAGCCATGTCCAAGGTATGAACAGCCAATAATGAAAGTTTGACTTAAATCATTGAAAAAATATTTTCTCAACAAGAATTGTTTTCTTGTTTCCAGTATCCATTTTCTTTGAATAAGACTTGGTCTTTGGAAAACAATGACAATATTCGTACTTGGCCTAGTAATGTGTGGCTTACAGCGTGGACAACAATTTTTGTACTAGATTTAAGAATAATATTGCTTGAAATGAGAAATGTTCTTCTTAAAATGAGAACAGCAGGAAAGCTAAAAATTAAACATCACTTGCAACCATGTACAACGTAAGAAATTGATTAGTAATCCATCCTAGCAGAATAAATCTAAATAATTAAAGGTAAGCATTCGATTAAAATAATACCTTAACAGAATAAATTAGCATACTGTACGTAATATGAGCAGCAAATCGAAGTAAAACGCGTTTGTATTCTAAAGACATTCACCGGAATGTACTGTAGCTTAGATATCGGATGTGCATCGATATCCCAAATTGCATCACATTAAGACTAAAAACATGACAATTCGTAAGCTGTACCGTTAATTTGATGTCTTTTTCGTTGACATCAACTGTTAACAGTGATTCTCGTTCCGACGCTTTGTCGAGTTGTGATCGAAGCTCGTTCACTGCTTCCGAGTGATTCTCAGAAGCTTCCTATTAAACAAAATAATAAATTACGCCAAGACTGTAAATAATTATGAAACATCTCGCTGAATATTGTAATGTATATGTGCTTCTTTGTTTTAACTTTGAAAAAGGAGCGAGTGTTGTATTCAAGTCATTTAGATATAATTGATATAATTGATATATACTGCCCAACTGGCCACACACACAGACTGCCGTATCACAAGGCGGCGCATGCTATTTATATGGCATTCAAAAGAGGCTGTTCCAAACGAGGCTAAATGACTTGAATACAACAATATTGCACGTTCAAGAAACGCAAATTGAAAGGCGAATAATAATTAAGAAAAAAAAAGAAAATAGTCACGTCTTCATCTATGGAATCCTTCACAGTCGAATCTGCTTGACTGGAAATCGAATAACACGCAGGTGTCATGGCAACCGTACCTTCAGTTCCTTTTGTAGCGCCGTGAGATGTTCTTCGCTGCTACCAAATTTGACTCGCAGCTGGTCGATATCAGATTCAAGAGATTCCTTGTCTGTTTTCAACTCCTGAATACAATATGATCAGCATAACTATTATTACAGTTTGAATAACTATTAATTTAAAAATTATCATAAGTTAAAATAATTGTTTTAATT